>JAGTTH010003411.1:0-68944 GCA_022606485.1 Agraylea sexmaculata
AAAGAACCCGATCAAACGTCCAAGACCTACTACTCCTACTTCCATTCCAAAACAAAACCAATTTAAGTCGCTGGGGGAGGTAATTTTGTCATCCGATAAAGATGTCAAAAAACCTCCCCCGTTATATCTTAAATCTTCAGGGCACGGTGAAAACTTGACGATTGTCAAGAAATTCATCAATAAATTCCAACTACATTATAAACCAAACGGACAAGTCAGGGTCCAAACCAGCAATATCACTGATTTCAGAGCCCTTAAAGCGGGCCTGAAATCATTAAACAAGGAATTTTTCTCCTTTACCTTAGAATGTGACAGACCTAAAAAATCTGTCATACGAGGCCTGCCTCTGCTTCCTGTAGAGGAAATCAAGCAGGACCTTAGCGACAAAGGATTTAAAATAATAGACGTGTTCCTAATGAAAGGAAAAAATGGCTCCATTACGAAGTCACCCCTATATTTAGTAAATCTCAGCAATGAGACAAATATGGGTGACTTCAAAAACACCACCAATATCTGTCACTGTAGAGTGACAATTGAAAAATACTCTCTTGGGAGAAATTCTATCACGCAATGTTTCCGTTGTCAACAGTGGGGACACGCAGCATCCAACTGCAACAACGCATACAAATGCGTGAAATGTGCCGGCGATCATCAGACTTCCACATGCATAAAGGATGCCACTTCCCCCGCAAGATGCTGCAATTGCGGAGGGGACCACACTGCAAATTACAAAGATTGCCCTGACAGACAGAAGCAGATCAAATTAAGATCTAACCCCAAGCTGCCAGCTGCGAGACCGGCCACCCAGCGTGCACCAGTGCCGCCCCGAACATCGTCAACGGACGCTCCTGGTCCCAGGTTGCTCGTGGACCAATGGCCGCCCAGGTCATCTCCCCGTCCACATCTCATCACGTGACTGACCTGTCATGGGCACAGATTGCCCAAGGTCCCACCACCACATCTACTGCGAAGAACACTACCGCCCCAATCACTAGCGCTGATATGCCGATAGGAGACCTGATGACTCTTGTATTGAAGGTTCAAGAGCTTCAGCGGAAGCTAAAGACATGTCAGACAAAGAATGAAAGGATATATCTCATCATGGAGCTCGCCGCATCGCTTGATAATGTCTAAGGTTAGTCACTGTTCTAATATTAAGATTGTTGCTTGGAATTCCCGGGGAATTTCAAATAAATTCGACAAAATGATTGACTTTATGTTAAGAGAAAGTGTTGACATTGCATTGGTAAGTGAAACGTTTCTTAATACAAATATAATTCTGAGAAGACCAGGTTTTGTAATACATCGCAACGATCGAGTTTGCAAAACAGGCGGTGGTGTTTTAATCGTGATGAAAGACTCTATATGTCATTCGAAAGTTGTAATTCGTAAAACTAACTCAATTGAAGCAATAGCAATTAGTGTATCTATTAATAATAAAACTCACATTATTGCCTCGGTTTATAAGCCACCCAGAATAGAAATTTGTCAAGATGATATCCACAAAATTATGTCTCTCGGTAAGGATGTTATAATTGCTGGTGATCTTAATTGTAAAAACACTTTTGGCACTGTATTCGCGGAAATAAGGATGGCCGTTTACTAAGAGAATATTGTGATAAAAAAGACTTTCGTATCCTTTTCCCCGAAAGTCCAACGCATATCCCACCCAAAGGATATCCATCCATCCTTGATATTGCAGTGGTTAAGGGTTGTCCTTCTCTCATCGAAGTTGACGTAATACAGTCACTTTCCTCCGATCATCTCCCTATTGTATTTAACATCGGCGGAAATTGCAAAATCACCCAAAAAACCTTCTTTAGTTATGAGACGGCTAATTGGAACGCTTACAAAACTCATATTAACAATAACGTTACACTTAAATTCGACACTAACAACACATCTCACGTTGACAATGCAATCACTACACTCACAGATTCTATTAAGAACGCCGCCGCCTTATATATTCCTGTTAAAACCATTAACAATACTTTTAAGAACAAACTTCCATCTGAAATTGTGGACTTAATTCATGTAAAAAATAGATTAATGAATCAGTGGCGAAAGAAAAGAAATTGTAAGCTCAAATCTGTCATAAATGCGCTAATTTTAGAAATTAAACATAAAATTAAAATTCATAAAAATGAATCCTGGGAACAGAAGATAAGGTCTCTCAAAAGACAAAATAACTCACTTTGGCAGATGTGTAAGTCGATGACTAGAAAAACATCCTTTATCCCTCCGCTCAGGAGCGAAGACTGTAATAAAATTATTTACAAGGCTCAGGAGAAAGTTGATCTCATCGCTGAAACATTCGTTAAAGCACACACATTGACACATAATGACACTACAGATAGTCTCACAGAACAAGCAGTTACTAAGTCAATTAGGAATCTTCACAACTATTCTGAATGTGAGATTGACGAGGTAACTCTTTCTGAAATCTCTGATATTATTCAAAACTCAAAACATAAAAAAATCACCAGGACACGACAACATTAACAACACTCTTATTAAACACTTACCACAAAAGGCTCTTGATTGTTTGGTTAAAATTTTTAACTCGTGTCTTATTCTTGGATATTTTCCAGATAATTGGAAAGCAGCTAAAGTAGTCCCTATATTTAAACCTGGTAAAGACAAATCCCTTCCCAGTAGCTATCGTCCTATCAGTCTCCTCCCCTGCATGAGTAAAATCCTAGAGAAAGTCATATTAACCCGCCTGCGAAAAACTCTGGATTGCGTCATTCCTAACGAACAATTCGGATTTAGACCGGGCCATTGTACCACTTCACAACTAACAAGAATCTCACAGCATGTTAGAGGAAATTTTAATAATAAAAAAGTACGGGAATGATTTTCCTGGACTTTGCCAAAGCTTTTGATGTAGTCTGGTTTGATGGTATCATTCACAAACTAATTAACACTAACACTCCACCATATCTCACCAAAGTTATACAATCTTATCTTACTAACAGAAAATTCTCAGTAGATATTAACAATGTTAAATCTGTACAGCATCCAATCCTTGCGGGAGTTCCACAAGGAAGTATTATCGCTCCTTATTTTTTCAATCTCTTCATCCATGACATCCCTATTCCTCGTAATTGCTCCTTAGCTCTTTACGCGGATGACACCACTATATTCACATCATCTTACAGATTAGACACAATTCGTAGACGCCTCCAAGCATCTGTAGACCTACTAACACAGTATTACTCTCGCTGGAAATTAAAACTCAACGAGAGTAAAACTGAAACAATAATATTTACTAACAAAAGAAAGCGATCCCACATCCCCCCTCTTAGTATCAATAACGAACAAATTCCTTGGCTCAAAGAAGTCAAGTATTTGGGAGTTATCTTAGACTCCAAGTTGAACTGGTCCAAGCATGTAAAATATGCTGTGGACAAGAGCAGATTGGCTATTAACACCTTATATCCACTTATTAACAGGCGTAGTCAGCTGTCACCCAAGAATAAGCTACTTCTTTATAAATCAATTATCAGACCGATTCTCTTGTATGGATGCCCAGCTTGGTCTACTGCGTCAAAAAGTCATATTAATAAAATTCAAATTGTCCAAAACAAGTGTCTTAAGATGGCCTTAGATCTTGAACCTGGCACATTTCTTAAAGAAGTCCACGAGGACATTAAGTTAAAAATGATCAAAGCAAATATCGCAGATTTGAGTAAAAAACATTACACTAAAATGACTAACTTCCCGACTAACCCAATCATAAGACATGTAAATAAAACCAAATATGTCTCGAGGAAACGTAAGTTGATTTTACCAATGAACTTCAAAACTGATATTATTTTTAAAAATAAAGTGTAAATTTCTAATAATCCACTCAACTCCAACTTGGTTTTACCCAAACAGATTATTATTTAGTTTTAAAGCATTATATTATGTAACTGTTTTGTTAATATTGCTTTTTATCGTTGTTATTATTTATTAATCTTCAAATTTGTAAATGGGTTTTTATTTTTTCCCATTCTTTCTATAATTAAATACTATTACTCATGTCAAATTTAAATAAAACATTCTCATGTTAGTTATAGGTAAAAAGATGTAAACACTCTGTACACCTAAGTCTATTTCCAAAGATGTATTGTTCTATCAATCAATGTATAAACTTATGTTAATAAAGAAATTGTAATAATAAATACATTTACGAATATTTTAATAAATGGTGATGATGGACTTGGACAAAGGCTATGAGGTGATTTGTTCAGGTAGTTACCAATATTCAAATGGAATATTAAAGCCACGATTTGCAGCTGTCAGGTGTTGAAATGCACTGACACGTCTACTCACAATATTATTACCTCCATACATAATATCGCCACCGCCATTTCATTACAATTCACCTTAAACCAACACATTTCAATACTACACTTAAATTTATAGTCACTGCTTTGTACCTACTGAGTCTAATTACAAGCACATGAATAATCCTGCCCAGCATATGTGATTATTTTAAAGGGAGGTAAGGTATTGCAAAAATATTTACAGTTAGTCTCACATGTAACCATATTTCTTTAGGCTAGTAAAAATAGGCCACTGATAGTGTATATTAATAAAAAAAATTACCTTTAGCCATACCCAAACTGTCTGATTAATTATATGTATTGTGTCTATTTTTTTTTAAAGGGTTAAAATTATTTTTCATTTTATTTATTACAGTTGCAACAATATTAATTATTAATTTAAGTCTATCCTGTATATAAAAATAAAATTCTGAAATTGAACATGCATATTTTTACACTATCGATATCGAGACGCTAATTTACATGTTAAGTAAATTTTATTGTAAAATATATGTACATATTTTTTGTGATGTTTTTCAATGTGTTTCAAGTAATTAGAATAATAAATTAAAATTTTATTACAATTTCTTTTATGTTGGATTTTTTATTGAATTCTCAATTAATTAAATTATATCGTACATGTCAAAAATATTTTTAAAAATATGTTTTTAACACAATTTTATTTGTTTTTTGAGACACATTCATTAAATTGTATTTGTTTGAAAATAAACGTTATTTTTGTGATATTCACCTTTAATTAATAGTTTCAATACATATGTTAAGGGCCTAAAAATTTTAGTTTGAATTTCTTGAATTATGTATTTTTTATTTTGATATATTATCTGTAAAACTACATACATTATTAATTGTGGTTTTTTTGTAACTCTTTACCAAAATTAATACCATTATCGAGAGTATTATGCTTATTACGCCTGTTTAGTCAGTGTTACTTGTATTTTAAAAATTACTGCAGGATTTAATTATTTTATTTTATTTAAATCCATCTAGATTTTTTTTATTTTAAAATAATGTATTCTTATAATAGTCTGAAATACAGATTATTTAAAGCGGTAGAAAGCAAGTTGTTAGCTCACTTTAAGTCAAAGCAAAGCTTTCCTCGGTCTTAAGGTAGTTATGATGTCATGAAATACGAGCCGCCACTGCTGAAATCGAGGACTAGTTTCAGCTCACTAAATTAAGTGTCTTTGAAAATGTAAATTACTTTACACTTCATCTGTGGTACGTAAACTAATCGTATCATCATCACTGTACAATAATAACCACAGTTAAGACAAACTCGGAAAGTTTTAGTGTTTTGGATTTCGTATTCATAATTATACTACGCTCATTTTGATTTAATATAATTATAAATAATCTAAATATTTATTTTAAAAACTTCATACATATACCTATCCATTGAGAAGCTTTCTGGGAGGCATTTTTGAAAATATGAATCCGTAATCATGGCCACTTTTATAGAACAAGATATATTTTGAGTTGATAATTAAAACTTACTCATGAAAACTTGTGATTCTGGAATAGATCCACGTGGTAACGAACTAGGTTTAAATGACTCATCGCCTTTTGGTGGCCTGGGAAACCATCTCAATACATATATATATATATATATATATATATATATATATATATATATATATATATATATATATATATATATATATATATATATATATATATATATATATAATAATATATATATATACATATATAGATATATATACAAAATGGTTGCCATTAATAAATTTATAATAATATTTTAGCATACTCGAACTTAACATCATCATGGAGTTTCGTAGAGGGAGGGGAATAAAATTTTATTTATGGGTTAAAAATCTACAAGCAACTCACAGAGACTTGGATAATTGTTTCAGCATTTATTTTTAATGAACCATGGTGAAGCTGAAATCCAACAAACACATTTTTTCCAGAGTTGACAATATATTATAGTAACAGTTATAATTAACTCAGCTTATCCAGTATTATTAGCAAACAAATGTATTGCAAATTCAAGTGTGAACACACAATATAGTATTTATAGAGTTGGACATTATGTATATAAGTAAATATCTAATATCTCAGTACTATTCTGTTCCACCTCATCTCACATTCAACTGTAAACTATTATAAATGCATATCTGAAGCTTTACTAATTAAATACTCTTCAACAGACCTGCCCTATGATATGTTGTAAGATAAACTAATAATTAAGGTTGTATTTTGATTGGTCAGTAACACAATAATCCATTGTTTGAGATAAATATGCATTTTTAACGGTAACGATCTTTATTAATTGTAACTCAAGTTGTTTATATATCAGAAGATTATTTATAAAAATATAATATTAATATGGCATATTAATAAATATAAAAGCCAAGCATATATACATCATCAAAAATATTATAATAAGGACACACTAATATTTAGTTAAAAAATCCTCTCCTTGAAATCTTTGCATATACATATATTAATTAGTCAATCTCAATTTTAAAATTTTATTTTATTTACCATTAATAGGATAATAATTAAAATATTGAAACGGTGAATTTTGGTTGTTATTTTAACTTTTTTATATATGATACCTTATATGTATTTGTTTATTTCCATTATAAAAAATATAACCACATGGTTCAAGAGTTTAGGTTTTTGTGAAAAAAAACAATATCTTTTTCGCTTTCCTTTATTTCGGATAGCAAGAAATTCATAAGGTATAAAAAGACGTTTTTAGAAATTATACAAATTAATATCATTTTGATATATAAGTGATTTTTTCATTAAAATGTACCAACAAAAATATTAATTATATATTTTTATATACATATATATACTATAATTATATACTACAAAAAAATTATTAATATTTTATGAATCATCATCATTACTATTATTATAGTATTTATCAAAGTACATATATATATATTTTTAATATCACAATAATGTTTTAAAAATGTATTATCGTTTATTCGCTTTCGACATAGACACACAAAATTACTCTTCAATAAAAGTCCCTCGTTACTTTTATATATTATAGAAAATTTATTTATTTATTTTATTATCAAATCGTTTCAAGCGATGTGCCATATCATTCAATTATATAATTTACATTATATTTATGGTATTTTTTGTGTCTATATAGAGTGCCAATGGACCATATTTTTTACTCTAAAACTCTCACATATCAATATCTTTATTAATTTGTAATTTGAAGCCACAACGGAATATAATGGGTAGGTAGTGTTAGTAGTGGTGGGTATATCTGCATAATAGAGCCTATTGGAGGGTAAGTTACCCCATGGCTTCCAAATAATATCTGCCTTAGACCATACAAGGTAATGAACCAAGTTACTAGTGCAACTCTCTCAATATCCTAGCCACAGCCTCTTATTATAACTATACATGTTAACTTTGAGTTATATTAAGACCACATAAATGGACCTGTCAATTATACACTACATTATGTCACTCAAATCAACCACACACCTAATATTAAATCATAGTAAAATAGCGGCTTCTTACACATTACACCATATAAGTTTGGGTATAAAACATCAAATAGGCCTCAATGCATTTTTTATCAGTCTATGGAATATACCAATAAATTCACGAAACTATAATGAGGGATACTGTGAGGCTAATTACCCCCATTTGCTATTATTAACATCATATACAAAAAAGAGCTAACATAAAAAATAACGAAAATGTAGACCTTTCATATATATTTTTGCATTTATTTTAAAATATACAATTTCATTTAATTATTAACTCCAGACTGCAATAAGGAAAATATTTAAAAGTGTTTTATTGCTACCTGCTTTATTGCAGGTGCTTTAACTTATAAATTAAAAATAACCAAAGTTCAGCTTTTATATATTTTTGCAATAATTTTAAAATGTACAATTTAATTAATTAATTCCAGACTGCAATAGGGAAAATTTAAAATCATATAAAATGTTTTATTACCACCTGCTTTATTGCAAGTGCTTTAACTTATATATAAAAAATAACCAAGTACAACGTTTCATATGTTTTGTAGTTATTTTAAAATTTACAATTCTATCATTATCATTATTTGCAGAATGCAATAGGGAAAATATTAAAATTTCAAATTATCATACAAAAAATTATATTACTGACTGGTCTATTCCAGGTACTTTAACTTTGATAAATACTATAATAATAGTAATGATGATGAGTACTCATAAATCACAATATTAATATTTTTTGTAGTATAAAATTATAATATTTATATATATATATATATATATATATATATATATATATATATATATATATATATATATATATATATGAAAGATGGAGTTTGTATTTTTTCCCATAAATAATATAATGACTTATTAATTATTTTAAATATAAATTGATTGTACTCCGTATTAAAATAAGTAAAATACTAAGTCTATAAACTTGATATTGCAACATCTATTTATATAATATAGTAAAAAAAGCTCAACTGAGCGTTTGTATGGAAATAAATTATAAAATAAATAAATAATATTTAGGGTTTAATTAAAGGGTTTGCCTTTCATTAAGACTATGATATTATTAAAAAAGGCTTCTGGGTTACAATTAGTTAAGATCATTACCATTAAAACTGCATATTGTTTTGTTTATTTATTTCCTCGTTATTTAAATTGAGTATCATTTAATTTGTGGTTAATGTGGATTTTATGCGTATTTAATATCGAAATAAGTTGATTGCGGGGATAATCTTGTATGCGAAACCAATAATAGCTGGTGGAAAGAAATTGCTTTTTTAGTACCTTTGAAGCCATATTGGCTACCCAATGTCATTAATGATCGAATATAAACAAGCCTACCAGATACACATTCAACGCTTTATTAAAATCTATATATTATCAATAATGCCTTGAATAATATTACTTATAAATATTATATTATAATATATGATGAAATTGACAGTAGAGCTAGTGCTAAAGCCTACATGGTCCAGTTGGATAGTGTCCTAATTATGCACCAGCATCACATATTACCTTTACATACTATTCAATTATATTCAATATCCCAACTCAATGGCTTGACACTCTCGTATATGGCATAATCTTCATAAAAAATATTTGTTATAAACAAAAGTAAACTAAGTGAAAGCTCTATAGAAGGATTGTAGGTCAACCCTTAAGAATATAAAAGTACCTGTTTTAACGTATCCGATGACAGCACGGATACATTTATAAGTTTTCTTTATTAATTTTACTTAAATATTTTAATCATTAAATACTTTGTTATTAATATCAATTATACTATTTAAGATTTTTATTATTAATTGATTATTTTATATACTTATACACCATTTCACCTCTTCATTTTTATTTTCTAAGCCATCCTAATGCATTGGATTATCTGTATTGTTAATAATTTTGTAATTTATTTATGTAAACAAATAAATAAGTCTGATATTTGCAGTTTTCATAAATCAAAAAGTATTAATATAATACATAACATAACTTTATTTTGTAAATAACTGAAAATTCAAATAATATAAGATTTTTCATATAAGATAATTGGAATGCTAAGTTTATTAAGGGTAGGTTTTTTATTCAAACATTAAGCTACATAACTCTCGAGTCGTTTTTTATTTTTTGTTCAATCAATTGATTATTACAATAGTTGTCATTCCATAAGTAAAGCACAATTTTTTTTATATATAAATAACAAAAATGGTTGTAACAAAAATGTAAATTGTTTTTGTTTAGTAAATTATATAGTCAAGGTGTTATAACCGGTGTATAATTGAGAATATTTAAAGGATAAATAATAGAAAAAAATTGTATCGTTTAAGCTACAAATATTTTTTTTTTTCTGAAACTGAAAGCAGCTTATTATTATCAGCTAAAAGACATTTAGTAGCCGCTAATACATAGGTTATAATAAAAAAATTGGTATAATGTTTGGTTTGCTACTATTAAAGTTCTCCACTATAATTAACTTAAATTTCCCAAAAAAAATCAAGCAGTGTATATTTATTTTTACAAGCAGTAATTGTAGTATGGTCTGAGTTTGTTGTGTTTTTGATTAAATATGTAACAGAGGCTAGACATTTTACTATCTCTTGTTGCGACTGCAACTAAGTGCAATCATTCATTCGCTACCGAACGCTTGAAGGGTGCAGACCTCTTTCGCAGCTATTCTACTTTCTAAATTGTGAAGTGTTTACCCAACGTGCACACTCATTCCCGAGTTATTTCGAAAGCGAAATTCCCGACATCAATCAACAAAAATCAGGTTGTACCGGTTTATTTTTCAATTTCTAATCTATCACACCGTATAATTACAATGTCTCCGTCTACTTCAGTATCTCAAACATCAATTGATGGATTCTTCCAACCCAAAAATCCTGCCAAACGTCCTAGAGCCGTTACCCCAAATACAACTACTATCCCATCCAATAACAGATTCGCGTCTCTTAACGAAGTAAAATTGTCGTCTCCCAAATCAAAGAGCATTATTCCTCCCATTTTTCTAAAAGCTTCAACCCATTCGGATAACATCACTCTCATAAAAAAATTCACTAAGTCCGATTTTAACCTTAACTATAAAGGAAACAACCAGGTTCGCATTCAGACTCGCAACTTGGAAGATTTCAACACGTTAAAGGCTGGGCTTAAATCCCTCGAGAAAGAATATCATACTTTTACCATAAAAGATGAAAAGCCAAAAAAAATGCGTCATCAAAGGCCTTCCTCTCATTTCAACGGATGAAATCAGAGAGGAAATCAGTAAACTTAATTTCACTCTTCTTAGCATTTTTCAAATGAAGGGAAAAAAAGGACAGCCCACTAGAAATCCTCTTTACCTCATACATCTTGATCCGAGTACTGATATGAATATGTTCAAAAAAATTCAATTCCTTTGCCATTGCAAAATAAGCATAGAAAAGTACACCAATAATCAAAACACCACGCAATGTTTTAGGTGCCAAGAATTCTCGCATGCAGCAGCCAACTGCAACAAGCCACACAAATGTGTAAAATGTGGAGGAGATTATTCAACGGCGTCATGCATGAAGACGCCGGACACTCCAGCCAAGTGTTGTAATTGTGGCGGTGATCATACCGCCAACTACAGAGACTGCCCTAAACGCCTGAGATATCGCGAATTAAGGACCGCCCCAAAGCCATCGACTGTGCCGACGAAGCCAGTCATCCGATACTCTCTTGCGCCGCCACCGAATATCACGGGCGGTCGCTCCTGGTCACAGGTGACTCGTGGTCCAGGAGTTAACCCAGTCGTCGCATCGCCGATGACAATCCCCGCTGGAGGCCACACCTGGTCTCAAATCGCCCGAGGTACTCCCCCTGCCTCGGCTCCAAAGACGACCAATCCATCACCGACTTACGAAGCCACGCCCACTAGTGCTGATATGCCGATAGGAGACCTGATGACTCTTGTATTGAAGGTTCAAGAGCTTCAGCGGAAGCTAAAGACATGTCAGACAAAGAATGAAAGGATATATCTCATCATGGAGCTCGCCGCATCGCTTGATAATGTCTAAGGTTAGTCACTGTTCTAATATTAAGATTGTTGCTTGGAATTCCCGGGGAATTTCAAATAAATTCGACGAAATGATTGACTTTATGTTAAGAGAAAGTGTTGACATTGCATTGATAAGTGAAACGTTTCTTAATACAAATATAATTCTGAGAAGACCAGGTTTTGTAATACATCGCAACGATCGAGTTTGCAAAACAGGCGGTGGTGTTTTAATCGTGATGAAAGACTCTATATGTCATTCGAAAGTTGTAATTCGTAAAACTAACTCAATTGAAGTAATAGCAATTAGTGTATCTATTAATAATAAAACTCACATTATTGCCTCGGTTTATAAGCCACCCAAAATAGAAATTTGTCAAGATGATATCCACAAAATTATGTCTCTCGGTAAGGATGTTATAATTGCTGGTGATCTTAATTGTAAAAACACTTTTTGGCACTGTATTCGCGGAAATAAGGATGGCCGTTTACTAAGAGAATATTGTGATAAAAAAGACTTTCGTATCCTTTTCCCCGAAAGTCCAACGCATTTCCCACCCAAAGGATATCCATCCATCCTTGATATTGCAGTGGTTAAGGGTTGTCCTTCTCTCACCGAAGTTGACGTAATACAGTCACTTTCCTCCGATCATCTCCCTATTGTATTTAACATCGGCGGAAATTACAAAATCACCCAAAAAACCTTCTTTAGTTATGAGACGGCTAATTGGAACGCTTACAAAACTCATATTAACAATAACGTTACACTTAAATTCGACACTAACAACACATCTCACGTTGACAATGCAATCACTACACTCACAGATTCTATTAAGAACGCCGCCGCCTTATATATTCCTGTTAAAACCATTAACAATTCTTTTAAGAACAAACTTCCATCTGAAATTGTGGACTTAATTCATGTAAAAAATAGATTAATGAATCAGTGGCGAAAGAAAAGAAATTGTAAACTCAAATCTGTCATAAATGCGCTAATTTTAGAAATTAAACATAAAATTAAAATTCATAAAAATGAATCCTGGGAACAGAAGATAAGGTCTCTCAAAACACAAAATAACTCACTTTGGCAGATGTGTAAGTCGATGACTAGAAAAACATCCTTTATCCCTCCGCTCAGGAGCGAAGACTGTAATAAAATTATTTACAAGGCTCAGGAGAAAGTTGATCTCATCGCTGAAACATTCGTTAAAGCACACACATTGACACATAATGACACTACAGATAGTCTCACAGAACAAGCAGTTACTAAGTCAATCAGGAATCTTCACAACTATTCTGAATGTGAGATTGACGAGGTAACTCTTTCTGAAATCTCTGATATAATTCAAAACTCAAAACATAAAAAATCACCAGGACACGACAACATTAACAACACTCTTATTAAACACTTACCACAAAAGGCTCTTGATTGTTTGGTTAAAATATTTAACTCGTGTCTTATTCTTGGATATTTTCCAGACAATTGGAAAGCAGCTAAAGTAGTCCCTATATTTAAACCTGGTAAAGACAAATCCCTTCCCAGTAGCTATCGTCCTATCAGTCTCCTCCCCTGCATGAGTAAAATCCTAGAGAAAGTCATAGTAACCCGCCTGCGAAAAACTCTGGATTGCGTCATTCCTAATGAACAATTCGGATTTAGACCGGGCCATTGTACCACTTCACAACTAACAAGAATCTCACAGCATGTTAGAGGAAATTTTAATAATAAAAAAAGTACCGGAATGATTTTCCTGGACTTTGCCAAAGCTTTTGATGTAGTCTGGTTTGATGGTATCATTCACAAACTAATTAACACTAACACTCCACCATATCTCACCAAAATCTTATCTTACTAACAGAAAATTCTCAGTAGATATTAACAATGTTAAATCTGTACAGCATCAAATCCTTGCGGGAGTTCCGCAAGGAAGTATTATCGCTCCTTATCTTTTCAATCTCTTCATCCATGACATCCCTATTCCTCGTAATTGCTCCTTAGCTCTTTGCGCGGATGACACCGCCATATTCACATCATCTTACAGATTAGACACAATTCGTAGACGCCTCCAAGCATCTGTAGACCTACTAACACAGTATTACTCTCGCTGGAAATTAAAACTCAACGAGAGTAAAACTGAAGCAATAATATTTACTAACAAAAGAAAGAGATCCCACATCCCCCCTCTTAATATCAATAACGAACAACTTCCTTGGCTCAAAGAAGTCAAGTATTTGGGAGTTATCTTAGACTCCAAGTTGAACTGGTCCAAGCATGTAAAATATGCTGTGGACAAGAGCAACCTGGCTATTAACACCTTCTATCCACTTATTAACAGGCGTAGTCAGCTGTCACCCAAGAATAAGCTACTTCTTTATAAATCAATTATCAGACCGATTCTCTTGTACGGATGCCCAGCTTGGTCTACTGCGACAAAAAGTCATATTAATAAAATTCAAATTGTCCAAAACAAGTGTCTTAAGATGGCCTTAGATCTTGAACCTGGCACATTTCTTAAAGAAGTCCACGAGGACATTAAGTTAAAAATGATCAAATCAGCAAATATCGCAGATTTGAGTAAAAAACATCACACTAAAATAACTAACCCAATCATAAGACATGTAAATAAAACCAAATATGTCTCCAGGAAACCTAAGTTCATTTTACCAATGAACTTCCAAAACTGATATTATTTTTAAAAATAAAATAAAATTTCCAATAATCCACTCAACTCAAATTTGGTTTTACCCAAACAAATTGTTATTTAGTTTTTAAGCATTATATATTTTGTAACTGTTTTATTAATATTGTTTTTATCGTTGTTATTATTTATTAATCTTCAAATTTGTAAATGGGTTTTATTTTTTTCCCCATTCTTTCTATAATTTAATACTATTACTCATGTCAAATTTAAATAAAACATTCTCATGTTAGTTATAGGTAAAAAGATGTAAACACTCTGTACACCTAAGTATATTTCCAAAGATGTATTGTTCTATCAATCACTGTAAAAACTTATGGATAATAAAGAAATTGTAATAATAATTATTATATAAAGGGTTGACTAAATTAACTGATATTATTTTAAGGGGTGTAAGGTATCATAAAAACGAAAAATTTAATAAATATTTTTTTTAATGATTAGAAATTAAAAAAATATTAATTACGTATTTGACAGACACAATACAAACGCGAGAGTAACTACTGAGTGCTTCACAGTAACAGCTCATTCCAAGATGGTGGTCCAAACTCGATTCCAAAAGCACTATTAATATTTTTAATAATTTCTTTTCACATATTCTTACGATACCCTACCACCCCCTGTAATATTCTCAGATAATTCCACCCTGTATAATATCAAAATCTCTTTTATTATAATTAAAACATAAATAAGGATTATTACTAGAAAACATTCTGTAGTAGCACTGAAATACACATTTTTTAATAAAAAAAAACACGTAAAAATTAAATATAAAATTTTAGTATGCACGGCAAAATGATTCGTTTGTTTTCTAAAGAAAAAAAAAACAATTAATTTAGGGCACCGTGGGTCATAATTTATACGGAAAACTGAACAATACTAAAGGCTTTATGAGGCGTCACATAATCAGGGTACAACATAATGTTACCTTTATTTATTGTGCTGTTCTTAATGCTTATTTGATTTTTTTCAACGCGGAATCGTATAATTCTATTGAAATAATTCTCCCAGGTTAATAATAAACTTTTATACGGATGGTGTTATTCATTTCACTTCGTATACCAAACGAAGAAGTGAGCCGCGGTATTAAAACATCATTTAATATGGAAGCTTTGAGTGTTTGGAAAAGCCTTTCATGGGCACAAGTCATATAATGAAACGTCAATGTGGAAAACGTGTGTTGCCTTTTAAGAAACATTGCTTAATAATAAAGGATATTTTGTACACACGTCTTTTATATGAATATATTTTGATATCCCTCCAAAAAAGTCTTAATTAAATAATATTATACAAATTGCCAAATTAATTAAAACGCACACAACTCCTTTAATATTTTTAGTAGAATGCAAAGCATTCAAAAAATACATGAGGAATACTTTATTTTGAATGTGTTTTCTATAGTATGTTTAAAAAAATGCATACAGGGTGGACTTGAGTTAACTGAAAATATTTTAAGATGTGTTTAGGGTATCGTAAATATAAGCGAAAAAAAATAAAAAAATATGAATTACGTAAATACGTCACTACTAAGTACTTCATAGAAACAGCTGATTCCAAGGTGGTGGCCCAAGCTCGATTCTTATTAATAATAAAAAAAATATTTAATATATTTTTCATTTACTCTTGTGATACCCTACCACCCCCTAAAATGTGCTCAGTTAATTCAAGTCCACCCTGTATTTATATTTTATGAAAACTGATGACTTAAGAGTCAGTTAGGTAATTTAACTTTAAAATGGATAATAACAGTTTTATATATAAGTATATAGAAGTTTGTCCAATGAATATTTAATAATTAAATGATGGAAATTCATTATATTTTTTTTAATGTGTATACTTTAATGGTAAATCTTTGTGGGGAAAAAATGTACGCATGGCTGAAATAACATAATGAGAGTAAGTTGATTTGGTAATCGTATTTATGTTTAAAAAAAATGTATAAGCGATGTTTTTATTATTTTTAATGGAAGAATTTCTCTCTCATTTTGCGCGGAAAACGTATTTATTATTATATAAGTTCAATCTCGGGTTTCGACAAATATATTGAATTTCATTTTTTTTATTAAAAATATTATTAATGGTCAAAAAAAATCATTGTTGGATCGATGAGGAACAGAGCAATTAGGGGAGAATTCAATAGCGCAATATCGACGTAAATATGACGCGTCAACGGTCTCGCTTTACAACAAAACGCGTCAATTTTTTTTTAACGACAACCACCCTCGTCCTAAAAAAACCACCCCCATGACACCACCCTCTCGATGTAATGAACGGCCATCGGATAGCCTCGCAATAATTTTAAATTCCTCGTCCGGGTCATGTGAAATATCGTTACGTTTCGAGAGGTCTGTTAATATGTAACTTTGAAAATATTCCCAGATCACTTTGTTTGCCATTGCCAGGGTGAACCCAATTAATAATATCGTGAGTTCAATTTAAAATACTGAAGACTGGAGAATAATAAATCACATTTCTATTCTCAAAAGGATTATAGTAGTTAATTATTATACCTTATTTAATTAATACAGGTAAACGTCGTTCTTCGCCAGTTCAATTTACGCCGATTCACAATAACGCCAGTTGTGGCCATCAAGTAAAAAAATAAATTAAATAATTACTAATTAAAATACTTCAATAGATATCTATTAATTCTTATCATATCGTTATTAGATTATTGACCATTATACTTTTGTTCGTTTTACGCTGGTTTTTCTGGGAAGGGTAAAACGACGATTACCTGTGTTGTTCAATAAAAATACATTTTTAATGAGTGAAAAATATCTTTTCAATAGGTCGTTCAAATGAAAAAAATGTTTTTTTTATACATGTCCTGTAGATTTTTTAAAATAAATCTAACCATAAAGTTTACATACGGCTACACGTCATGGTTAATTAATAAAAAACGGTAAATGTTTGTGGAATCATTTTCATTTATACAGAATATAAAAATATCCACCGAATTCCGTGTATTGATTTTTTCATATATTTTTTTAAAAATGTGTCATCAGAATTCATATCGCCGATTTCCGTCTCGTTTAATTTGTCGCCTATTTCCGTTTTTCCACCCTTTTCATCTCTCTAGGGTTGTTAATATTCAATATATGGAGTCTCGATAAAATCACTCCCGATATTTCTAATGATTGACTGGATCCAACCTGGCCACGTTGAAATATAATTGGGACTTGTAAATGATAATAAATAATAGGAGTATAATTAATCCGAGGGCGAGTTCTCTTAATACTAGCCGCGATGCTAATTGAGAATTGTTGTAACTCTATCCTTCTGCGGTAAACCACAAATTAGGCCCAAGGCTCTTATCAAAACAATTATCCGATTATAATACACCTTTATACGTTAATATCATATAGACTTGATATCTGATGCTGCTCGGTTTCTACGGCAGGGCTTTCAAACTAAGTCGACAATGTAATGTGTCTTGGATTTCGGCCCTTGTGATTGTACAATATCGCTAAAAACAGAACAATACAAATATCCAATTATTTTTACTTAATATGATAAATGACCATCCTAAATAATCAAAGCTTAATTTTCCTCCGAATACAATCGCTGAATTTTACGATTATGAAGTACGCGCACAATTTATTATAATTTATTAGGAAATTGTTCCATTAGTTTCTATTCATTGGGAAAAGTACAGTTTTCGTTCATTTTTGTTAAAAGAATTTTATATATTATATTTTAATAATATCTAAATGTCTCAAATTTGATTAAAACGAGATACACTTATGCTAATATTTAGAGTTGCCGTGAATATTTCTGATTGGTCACTTGTAAAAATAAATAGTCAATAGTCAACAATCATCGGTTTTTAAAACATTATGCAGTTGGTTGTTATTTTAGTATTTTTATCAATCAAAATTTATATTATTTTAAATTTATTTAGGAGTTTTTTTTAAATATACATACATAAAAAACAGAGCTACCAGCGTGATAGCTCAGGGGATAAGACGCATGGCTACTAATACTGTGGTCATAGGTTCGAATCCCACTCAAGTCAAAAAAAAATAAAATTGATTTGATCGGTTATTACGACTGGGAGATCGGGAATAATATTAATAAAATCCCGATCGATCGTCTTGATTCAGGTTTACTCTGATTTCCTGGATTGTAAGGTAAAAATACTGAGGCGATTATTACAGGTCACCGACAGAGCGTCGGGCAGAGACGCTCTGTCGGTGACCTGTGTAACTAGTAATACCGACAGACAATTAACACGTTGTGTGTATAAAAACCTCCTCAAAGATGTAGGTTCTCTTGTATTCCAAACGACTGTGTTCTCTTAATAATAATAAAAAAAAATGAAAAAAATCTGTGTCACAAACAAATATAATTACAATTAGTGATATTGTCGACAATTGGGTGAAATTATTTTGTGTAACTTACACAATATTACATTATGGAAATTACACCAAATGAATATAATTAAGTCAAAAAGAAACTGTTTAAAAAATTAATCTACGTGATTTCAATTCGCTCATTTTTTTATTTAACTGTAGATTAGACTATTGAACCGTAGGATCAAAAGGCTGGATTAAGTCTCGGGTTTTTTTATTAGGTCTACTGTTCCAAAGATTTTCTCTCTATTTATTTTTCTATGTATGTAGATTGAGTGGGTATTCTTTATTTCTATTACGCGTTTCTCTTCGTTATGTATAATATTGAGGCTTATTAATTGTAACGTTTGGTGTATTTGTACAACTCTTAAGCTGTTCTTATCCTGTAAGTTATACAACCTAATGTGGTGTCTTGAAGCTTTCTCCATCTTCACCATTGTTTACAGTGATGGAGTCTCTCTGTCAATACTAAGCGTCACCCGATTCGGTTAACTACCAGATTGTTTGTCTTTCTAACTTGTGCCAAATTAAGCTTCATTTTCGCAATCAATGTTGGAAAAATATACCGTGGATATTATAGAAAAATATCTCGAGACTGTGTGTTTACTCAACTGTCTCTAGGCACACACGTAGAGATTGGAAAATATTTATCTTTCGATCTTCGAGTAATCCATTGTTGGCTTTGTAAAAGTACTGAAAAAGGTCACCGTAGATTTAGTGCTTCTCAAATGTATTAATTAATCAAAAGTAGAAACTGTTAAATCCTCACTAATCCGACAGCTGAGGCACAACTGCACATATTCAGTCTGATTGATCACTTATTACATAAAATTTAAATTCTAATTTAAGTGTAGAAAAATCATTACATTAAAATGTGACACAACCTTATAACTCACCGTCCAAAACAATTAATCGTTATTTAAATATTTTTATGACCAATATCTATATATATCTTGTTTTCGTAAAAACAGTTTCGCTATTTAAGTTATAGTATGATGGAATACGATCGTAGCATTGCTTTATATATAAATATTTTTACCTATAACTAACATGAGAATGTTTTATTTAAATTTGACATGCATAATTGTATTAAATTATAGAAAGAATGGGAAAAAAATAAAAACCCATTTACAAATATGAAGATTAATAAATAATACAACTATAAAAGCATATTAACAAAATATAATGCTTAAAAACTAAATAACAGTTTTTTTAGGTAACACCAAACAAATTTAAAAATAATATCAATTTTTGAAGTTCATTGATAAAATGAACTCACGTTTCTTCGAGAGGCATATTTGGTTTTGATTACATGTCTCAGTCGCGAAGTTAGTCATTTAATGTAATGTTTTTTACTGAAATCTGCGATATTTGCTTTGATTATTTTAACTTAATGTCCTCGTGGACTTCTTTAAGAAATGTGCCAGGTTCAAGATCTAAGGCCATCTTAAGACACTTGTTTTGGACAATTTGAATTTTATTGATATGAATTTGTGTCGCAGTAGACCAAGCTGGGCATCCATACAAGAGAATCAGTTTAATAATCGATTTATATAGGAGTAACTTATATAGAAGTGGCTGACTACGTCTGTTAATAAGTGGATATAAGGTGTCATATGCAGGGTATATAAATCTTATAACTAATATGAGAATTTTTATTTGACATGAGAGGTAATATTAATATTAGGTACGTATTGGAAATAAAATAAAAACCCATGAATTCTGCTACGGTGATACTTTATATAGATTATTTATGACGTAATATTTGATTGTCAGCCTCTGTTTGTTAATATTGTTTTGAAAATAATTTTTATTTTGAGCATACGTTAAGTCCAGGATTTATTTGTCTCCGAAACTCAATTATATTGTATTTGATATTCTCTTGTGGTTTGGGCCTCGCTCGGTCGTATGGCTACACATGTCTCTTGTTGTCTGAAATAGAACACATTTCCTCGGCAATAGGCAATAGGTGTAGTTTGTTCGATTCGATTTGAAAACAAATCAACAGAGCAAAGTTTGTCTGTGATATATTGAAGCAGAATAGTGTGTCAAAACCGCCCGACGCTATCTCCACTTTTGTTCTTACATTCTATATACTTCGTGCCAGGCGCCTCACTTCAACAGCTTACTATTATATGTTTTAATAAATCATTGACAACCATACTGTATTATTAAATAAATATACATATTTATAAATAAATTATTCATAACGTACAAAATGTACACAATATACTAATCTGTCTATTAGTTTAGTAATAATTACGCCTAGTCCAAGCAGTTGTAATTACATAAGTGCTTTGACGTATTCGAGTTCCGCAATGATTTTCTTTATAATATTGCTTTAATGTTCGATCTGATATTTATAAAAAATCATCTACACATATCATACTTAAAATACATTTATTATTATATTCATGGGACCAAATTAATTTAAATTATTGATAGTGTTGACTTCTTGGTGGAATTGTAAAATTTAATGATAATTGTTAGTTGTTTTTTCCACAGTAATTTTATTATGGAGATCATATTTAAAAAGCAAGTTTACACAAACATATAACATACACACAACTGAGATAATTATATATATATAAGTATATATATATATATATATATACATATATATATATATATATATATATATATATAAAGTAAGGTAAATGCACATTTTAAAAATATAATATGTTATTTTTATTGAAAACCTGTTTTTTTCAACTCGGTTACCAAATTAATAATTAATACCAATTAATATAATTTAATTGCATAGAAAATGTCAATGTGAAGATCATTTTGAGTTTAAGAATAAACATGAGAAAGCTGCAAAAACCTATTTACATTCAAATAACTTGTATAAAACAAAAAAAAAGTATAAATTGAATGACTAATGTGTTTATTATATAATGGTTTCAGTCACAAATTTAAGCATGTAACATTATTTTAAATATTTTTAATATGTATGTATCAGTCTTGTTTTTGAATGAAATTTAAATGTCTTATTTCGTGTGTTTTACACTGTTTCATGTTTCTGGAGATATATATACATTTTTTAAATTTTATATTTATATTTATGTGGTATTTGTACTTTGGTTTGGTAATATCTACTAATTAATATGATTTTATCTTACCAAGACAGTCTCAAGTATAAATCTTATTGGTTTCATAATCAGGCAGTACTCAAACATTATTACATATTTATAAGGAAACACGCACATTGCAGAAATGCAATTTATATATTTTTATGACAAATTTTGTTTATTTGTAGGGATTCGCTTTTGTTACTAGTAAGTTTCACCGCATACAATCTGCGGAGTTGTATCCCGGCCAAAAATTGCCTCTCGACAACACACTATTTATTATACGGACACTGAGATATCTTCTGAAGGAACAACAAACTTCTTTTCTTCTATACGCAGCTCGTGACTTCATAAATTTCAATCTTCGTATTTGGTAAAGGAGCCTTTCTTTGTTTTTTTTTTAAAAAAGAATATCTTTCAATGTACCTGAAAATATTTTAGTCTTGTGAATTTTGATTAAAATAAATCCTCGTTAGTCGGTAATTTATAACAGTATTTTTAATTGCAATATTAAAGGCGAGATTAATGAAATGTCAATGTTAAATGTTCCAGTCGAGTGGGTTTGTTGTTAAAAAATACGAAGGAGGTTGTAAACAGAGGCAAATTATCGCTTTGTGTATGGCTGTCTTTAGAAAGTTTTTCCGATTTGTAAAAGGGCGACAATTGTTTCCCTCAGCATCTTCTTTATGAGGCGGAAGGCTGTTGAAAAATGCGTAAACTTGGCCGAATGATGACGGATGGTCATACTGGAATTAGGTTTCGGATATACAATAATAATATTAAAAGGGGAGCTTTGTACGAGTGGGAATTTTCTATGAAGCCTTATTTATTCCATTTTTCATTCTGCAACAGGAAGTGGAAAAGGGGCGCTCTTCTGGAACAATTCTATTTCCGTATTTATTTATTACTTTATTTTACAAAATCATATTGTCTTTGTAAAAGATGTGATTTTTGACATTTTTTTAAAACTTTTATACGTTTACCCTCAAATTGAAGAAAAAAAATTTCAGTTATATTTTGACACCAAAATCCATTTAAAAATTTAGAAAAAAAAACATTTGACAATTTTTAATCAAAATAAAGCTTAAAAAATCTTGTGGTGGTAATTAAACGACACACAGAAATTGATTGCTTTGTTATTTGGGAAACTATAGAATACTAGGGTAATTTTAATTGAAATTTTCAATTTGTTAATATTTTTTTATGTTCAGCTTGGTTTTTTAATAGGACGTTTATATTTGAGTTTTTAATTCATTTTTGCTTTAAAGTGTGTTTTTTTATCGATTGGAAGAAATTTTTTATTTAAAAAATGAAGTATAAAAATGTGTAATTATTATGCATTATCAAATTAAATACATCTAAAAATATTTTTAATTTATTTAATATTTTCAGTCGATATTGTTTTTAAATGCTAAGTTTGTTTTTTCATAAGAAAGAATTTTGAATTTTTTTATATGTACTCTAAGGATGGTTGAAGGAAGGACCCGTACAGAAATACAGACATATAACATACACACACTTAGACAATTATATATATTATATTACATATTAGCAGTTGGAATCGAATAAATGTATAAAAAAACATTTTATTGCACATAAATATTCTATGTTTTTGGTTATAATCAATAGTGCTTATTAAAAAGCACAGTTATCTCATAAAACCGCACAAAAAATACACCTTTATTGACTGTTTTTTCGCCAATGTCTAAAATTATGTTTAAATATATTTTTTTAAAGATTTTCTGTTTATTTTATTAAGCATTAGTATATCCGTGTTTTATTTTGTTTATGTGTAATTTATTTATAATTATATACATATATTACCATTTGCTCACCAAACATTGCTCATTTTTATAATTAATAATATATTATTAGTTTAAAAACGATAAAGTAGAAATTATCAATATTATTCGTAAGGCTTTAGTTATTCATTATAAAAGACGGTGATTTATGTTCTGTATAGCACAAAATAATATCATGAGTAAAATTGTTATAAATTAATTTTTGGTATGCGTCTTTCTCATAATGTTTACCTTCAGTATGATAAGAATCAAATGAGATCGTCAGAATTTGAGAATATTTGTTGAATAGTTATTCATCTAGAAAATGTTGTATTTTTTAGTTTGATAGTAAAATGATAAATATCCATTGAATGCATTAGCATTTTGGATATTTAAGGATGTTGATCCTGATAGTGGTACAGTAGAGTTACCACAGCCAGTTGTCGGTTGTACCAATTACGTATAAATCTTGGCGCCTGTCGTTTTGCATATTTGGTATTCAGTACACAGACTTGTTCAGTACTGTCTCCCAAATATAATATATATCATGTCGTCTTTCTAGAAGCCACAACACTACATTATATTACGCAAAACTCTCCGAAGGTGTTTTGTAATACTCACCTAAAACAATTTCCCGAAAGAATATTGATTTTCGCACAACGCTAAGTGATACTCTCCTGTATTGAATAGCGGTGGAGGTTTCTAGAATAGTGGCAGTTGGTATTGAAGATGAAAAAAATGGATTATGGAAGGGTGGAAGCTGTTCGAGAAGGTATTGCTTTTTTCAATCCATGCCACATAAAACACCTTCAGTGAGAGAAAATGTCAAAAGAGAACACAATACATCACAGACGACGCCGGTTTTGCCAGGGCCTAATCGAATAAACTATATCAAACACCGCGTGCGTGAATAGAAAATAAAACACACTCTTTAGGTACAGATTTTAATAAAAAATACATATTTTCCTGTCGGAAATGATAAACCTTTTGCCATTTTTTATAACAACGATACGTTTGCAAATTAGACAAGACATGGCGAAACAAATAATAGCTAGCCATCAATCTACCCTCGCTTTTATTCTGTATGATGGTAATAATAATGCCAGCCACTTGAATTTTTCAACATTACCTTCTCATTTTACGCACGATTTATACGACCTTATAACATATCAGTGCTACGCTACTTTGTAATATGGCGTAGTGCTCTACTGTTTGCATGGCGTAGCACCACATCAATATCAACATTTTTCACATGCTTTCCCTATCTGCGGTTTTTACCCTCCACGCATATAGCCTTTGACAAGGTCGGCAAGCAAATATGCTTCTTCTTTTATATACTACCAGCAATTATTATGATCGATAGCACGCTCGCTTTAACTGTTGTATACTTACAATAATATTACGATTTGTAGATCAATAAGAATGGTTTTCATCTTCCATTCTGATGAGAAAGCGTGCTTAATTTCCCCAGATATTTGACGGGATGAAGGTCAAATAACCAGAGAAAACACACCCAGCCAACCTTGAATGCCACTCGATATTATATCCATTTCATTCACTTCCTACATTTTACCTTTGAAAAAAAAAAAAAATGTACCAACTCTACCGCGATTCATCAACTACTTATGCAGGTTTTCATCGTATCTAATCTCCAAATCCTCTTTTGCACTTAATATTCATACCGAGAGCTCATTTAATATTCAAATGGTAACATTCGTAAAACGGAAAGTGTGAAAAAAATAATCCATCCGCATCAAGCGCCAATCTCTCGAAATGGGAAAACATCACGCGGCTGGAGATTTTTATTGATAAATTCAATTTACACGTTTCAGCAGGTCGAGTCTGAAAATATGTACATTTATAACATATATATTATAAAAAGTAAATGGTCGTGTCGGCGAAATACAACTTTTTCATTCTGTAGTATTAACATGAAGAAACAGAGAGAAAGAGATTCCTCTTTGAGTGAAGTCGCTGTATCCTCTTCCACTGTGTTACGATTTTATATTTTTAATCATTATAATATATATATTCTAAAATAATATTAAAATTTGAAAAATCCTACAACGAAGTAAATTAATGGTATATTTCTGTACGTGATGGCAGAAGAAGATTTTTATAAAGCAACTACATATTCCCAAGAAGTCTAATAATAATATATTTGTCGTGTTCCCAGACAACTTGTCATCTTTTACAATATTAGACCTCGCCATTGCTTCATACAAGTAATCATATTATTATATACAAAATACACCATATTGTTTTTCTAAGACAGACAATATAACAACACACGGTGCCCTTTTATTAATGAAATCATGATTGGGCAAAAAAATAGCACACCAATATACATCACAAAAGATAATTAATAAAAACAACGGAGAAGAGTTTTGGATTTGAAATGATAAAATCACAGGTAGTTCATCTTCTCAGCGTAATTTTATGAAGTTTGAAATTTATGTTTGGAAAGTTTCGACTCGTGAAACAAAACTTCAATATTTCTTATTACCATTGCAAGCGATTAAAATTTAAAATAACTCAGCTAATTTTGAAGTATACATAAAACTCAGCATGTACATGTACAGTTAATCTACAATATTGTGATTATATATGATTATAATTAATATATGATAAAGATTACTAACAAGTTGATAAAAACAAATAGCTTACGTTGGGAAGTATGAAATGGTTTGAGATAGTGGTTGATATGAATCCCTCAAATCTAAGATATTTATGAAAAAAAAATCTTATTGTAAAGATTTGTAGATACTTTTTGTTTGCCCATATCTATATGAATGGTACATTATATTTAATTGTTTGATGAGGTTTAAATGAAGCTCGGTAAATTAAGACTGGTTGGTGTATTCACAACCGTTCCGTGTAGTAAATATTTTAAAGGCACTGCAACGTGTTTTTATGAATCGAGCCAAAGTATTAAAGAGAATCAAATGGCGTTTTTGTAGAAATACATTTGAATGGGAACCTTACGAGAGGAAACCTTTTTGAAGGAATGTTGCAAATTGCGAGTATGAGGTAAGAATATTTTTAGTGTGTAAGGTTTTGGATGGTTGGTTCTGCATTTTGTGATCAGTGACCGAAAGATGGTGGCAAAACAACCTGCTTTCCTGTCGTTTTTCGACGAGTGCTTTTGTCGAAGAAAATAAAGCCTTTCGAAAAACAAAGACCACTCACAATTATGTAGCGGTAGAATGCAAATATATTAAAATTGCTTCGATTTATCAAAACCATAACCCATATCTGTGTACTCGACCGATTCAAAATTTTAAATCTGAGATTATAAATCAAGTAAAATTAAGTGTTTCATATAAAAAATAACATATCTGGTGAACGTGCCGGAGTGAGGTCGACCATATAAATTATAAGGGATCGGGTGACGCATTGCCAAGACCCAAGTCACACAGACACATTGTGGGATTGTTTAGTTCCATATGCTTTATTGTACAGTACACACTTATATGTATATAGCAAATATATCATTCCATTTAATTACTTCTCAAGTGGCACTCTCTGCCTATGATCGAGCCTTATTTATTGCCACTGAGGAGACAAAATAATTCCGCCATTTGTGGGGCGTCGGAATTGTCTCCGATCGACGTCTTGGATTTGTGGGATACAGTTGTTTCTGTTTTGCATACATTTAACACAATATCTTGATCAATATCAATAAATCATTTCCAAAAATCCCTCATTAAATTTAAAAAAAAAACCCTTTATTCGTATGCATTGAAAAAATTTCTGTGTTAAATTTATTTGAAAATGAATAATGGGTGGTAATATTTGTTCAGAAAAATGCACATCTGTCGACCAAATTGCTACCAATTATGATGTCTGGTTCGTACAAATTTCAATTAATTTTACCCCTTTCAATTATTGTTAAGTAAAAGCCCCTTTAATTAGCCCCTTCTCTAAACTGAAGCCACTTTCTCTTGTCGTAAAATTGATGTGAAGCCTCTTCGTAAATGATCTTCACCAAGTCAATAGTTTTCGGCCCAGCATCTTAAAATAATGCTCATTTTATGGTTCTTCAGCAACACAATTATTTTTAAGTGAATTTTTCAAATTATTTTTGAAAAGTACTGTGAAATGTGTTTTGATGTAATATTCATATTACGCACCTCGATAAAAGGCAGTGGATTTCTCAGAACGCTGAGAATTTTTAAGGAACTTTGCCGGGAACTTTGCAAGAAAGAGACTGAGACTCCGACGGGAATAAATAGTTGATAAGAACCGTCTGGAGTAGTAGGTTCGAATTACAAGTCTCATTGTTCGTTTCCCGGGGCGTGAAGATATTTCAGTGTCCGTGCCAGTTCCCGGATTTCCTTGATTTAGAGTTGAAAAAAGAAACGTTGCAGCCTCCGACTAAAATGTGGATTTTAAAAAAATGAAAGAATAATTTTAAAGTCGAAGTGCCAGGCAATAATGTTATGAATGTCGGGTCGAAAATAAAACTAGAAATAGAATGGCGTCGTAGTGTCGCCGACGGTGCTACGATCGTAGCCAAATTTGAATCTAGATTTGAATTCCACACGAAATTCTTTTTGATTTTTATACGTCTTCCCCCCTTACGAATCTCTTTTAATTAAAATTTCATATATTCTTTATTTAATTTTCAAGTGTTTCTAATAAATCAATTTTTTATATCAATCACGATAACAAACTTCCGCTTTAAGGAATAATATCGTCGTTAATTAAAGGTTTAATAGCGCGGTCGAGTATTTGAGGCTTTCAGGTCTCTCAGACACATTTCTGAATATAATACAACACTCAAGTGGGAACATAATTGATTAATTTACATTCACAATAGGTACATAATAATATCTGGAACCTGTTAACGTAAACCGTTTACTCGTAGTTGATGACGTCAAAGGTTCTACGACGCTACGAAATTGTGCGCCCTTTGACTACGCCAAATCGTGTTCATATCCATAAAGACACATTTAATTAATATCAGTGATTAAATCCAATTAGAATCGTATGTGATTAAAAACAAACACGATTCTATCTCTCCCATGTTATATTTTCAATGCTTTACAATTATATATTGGATTTTTTTGAATATAAAATAATTAATTCTGTTATTATTGTTTGTTTTAGGTGAGTTTCCGATCCTCTACGATCGTCTAATTTGTAAGTAATTAAAAAAAAAGTACAACAAAATGATGATAAAATTACTCGTATGTTATTATAATTTATTTATATAATTAGAATTTTACATAGTTTTAATAATACAAAACATGTTATGAATTAGACTTGTAGGTGTACAGAATATATAAATATTTTTACCTATAACTAACATGAGAATTTTAAAAACATTTTAATTTGATATGAGAACAAACTAAAAACGCATTTACAGATATGAGGATTAATATGCTCGTATGTATTAACTTTAGTTTGTTTATAGCTCTAATTTTATTTATTTATATAAAATAGATTGCGTTTACTTGGTTGTATACAATTTTAATGTATATCTTAGGGAATGGATCGCATGGGTGATTCTAGGCAAGATGAAGGAAACTCTTTTCCGTTCTCCTGTTCCGGTCACCGACAGGTGATCTTTAAAACTGTGTAAAGGCTCTATCTTTATATACACTACTATTATTTGTAGTTCTAAGCTTAGTCGTGAGCAGTCTCCTGTAACACAATCGCCTTTCTATCTAGCTAAGCTCTAATTTGAACGGAGCTGGAATCGAATCCAGTCCCTTTTTTCCACCGTACCTCACCAACCTTAATTGAAACGGACAACGCCGCGCCGCGCCGTTGCTCTTTCACTTTACGAATGAGTTTTTTCAATCCAAGATTACCTCTTTGTTCTCAATTATATGGTTGGATTAAGCTTCCGATTTGTTTAAAAAGATTGAGAAATTTATTGAGAATAATATTTTCAGTAGCTAGTGTGTTTTTATGTGTGAAAGTGCATTTTCACAGAATTGCCTCTAATAACGTGTAAAAGCTCGTATTCCAAGCTCTGCCAATCGGCAATACCCTCAACCCAACTTCTTCCCCCATTACCTTCACCAAATGAAAAAAATAACCCTTTCTAGATGTATTTATTACAAATATAAATCAATAGATATACTATTAAAATTATAACATAATTTCTTCTTTTCTCATTGAATCATGGTTTTTTTCGGTATAGCATAAAATTAAATTTTAAATCACAATACTACAGGGAGTAAGATATTATCTACATTACGCTATTTGTATTAATATGGTTTAAGACTTTTCATAAAAACGTTTAAAAATAATTGGTACGCGTATACAATTATTTTATTTATTTATTTTACGGCCCGAGGAGAGTTTTTTTGAGAGGGTTTTTTACACACAACAACGTGTTAATTGTCTGTCGTTGATCTTAACTATTACTAGTTACACAGGTCACAGACAGAGCGGCTCTGCCCGACTTTAATTTAATATATTCATATAAATAAAATATTTCAAACACACGGTTGCTTCTATTTTTTGTAAATAAATTAATTTAAAGAAAGGTATTCTTTGGAGAAATATTTTTCTTCCGGGTCCACAATGTAAATAAAAATAATATTCTATTAAAGAAAAATCTATGTGTTTTTAAACCTACATACATATTGGAGTAGTCACATTAGAATGTCACGTACCGATGACGTATCGGTCACGTACCTATGACGTATCGGTCACGTACCAGTCAAGTAACGGCCACGTATCAACAACGTACGGACCATGTCAACATAATGAACTTTTAGTATTATGACGTTTTCACTAGTCTCATATACATATGTAGGTTTTCGCTTATTTTTTTTATTAACGCCCCTAGGAGCTGTTTTGAGAGGGTTTTTTTATACAACAACCTTCTAATTTTCTGTCTGCGATATTAACTATTACTAGTTACACAGGTAACCGAATTAATAAACAGTATTTACCTTACAATACAAAGAATTAGAATAAACCTGGATCAAGACGATCGATTGGGATTTTATTAATATTATTCCCGATCTCCCAGTCATAATTACCCATCAAATTAATTCAAAACATTTTTACTTGAGCGATCAATAGATCAATGAGATTCAATCAAGTTGCTCTGAAAAATATTCCTGATGTAAATCTTAAATATTAATACCTTTGTAGGTATAAATGTATACACAGTATAGAGTAAATGCACGGTTTGTATGTGAGTACTGATTGCACCACTAAAGTACTACAAGCTCAAAGTATTGGCCTTCTACACATTTTACTACCGTTTTACTGCTACATCGTAGCTTACTCGGAAATATGCTACTTCAAAAAGAAGTCAGTCGAAGTGCGTGAATTAGTTGCTCTTTGAACTATGAGTGGCTTTACTCGAACCGAGTATCAAAATGGACGATTCTATTGAAAAGGCATGAAGAATGCCGTAGCAGTTTTTCGGGGAAGATTCGCAAGTTGTTATTAAAGGAAAGAGGTTGACATTCCATCATTCATTGAATCAGGCATCAGGTCAAAAGGTTAAGGAGTGAAGGGAAAAGGTCCGAGCTGGTGATTGAGGACCTTCGGAAGCCGCACCCAAATTAGAGCCTCAGCCCATTCATTCTTCTTTATAAGGCACCAAGCTTTTACAAAAAAAATACCCCACACCCTTTATACAATTCTCCCTACAAATCGTTTTTGTCGACAAATTTATATGGCTTCGTCTGTATTGCCCATCCTATGGCACTCGATACTTCAAGTGGGCAACACATTTTCTTTTCAATTTTAAATTGAAAAAAAAAATGCTTGATACAATCAATCACCCATATTTTTTATTAATACTGTCACAGAAATTTGAGGAAACTTTATCCTATTTTTATATCCAACTTCACCTGGGAAATTGAACAAATTTTTTTTTACTTGAAATTTGGATGAGAAAATGATTCAAAATGTATAGCATTATATAGTATTTATGGCATTAAATTTATTTCAATATAACACTTTATACTTCGGATTTGTCAGATTTCTGTCAAAAGTCTCGCAATAAAGTGGCGAAGTTCTCGAGAAACTTCAATATGAGAAATAAATAAGGGTTGTAAAAGTAGATTGACCGGCTTATGGGGTATTTTAAGTGGAAAAATTCAGTTTTAAAATGAAAAATGTAATGTAGTCGTATTAATCATTTTTTTCTTTTATAAATGCTTTTTTATTTTTATAAGATAAGAGGCGGTACGGCGTGAAGGGGGATGGGATGAAATCACATAAATCATACGAAATAATGGATTAGAGAGACTTGTATTAATTGTAACAGTCGTGTAAAGTGAGATTAAGAGATCATCTTTTTATATAATATCACAAAGATGAATGTATTTTTCAAGTGGTAAATATCAAAATGAAACCATTACTCATTTTTAAATACTGAAAAAAGAAACCCGTGAGTTCAAAATACACCTTATCCCTGAATTTGTAATAGATCAGTTACGCGACGATTATAAAATAAAGAATTAAACTCGCATACTATACAATTTATTGAAGTAAAGTTTTATTTAAATATTCGGACAGTCAAGGTCTGCAGTGTAACAGTGGCAATAAAAAATAATAATTTTCGTCTCGTCTTGATCCCCGTAAGTTGGATTTATGTGATGCTGGAACACTGTTTGATTTATGGAGGTAACTTCTGACGGATCTCTCTTCTTCTACTACACCACCCTCAGAGGGCTCCTTACATTTATTATTGTTTTGTTTTGCATGATGCGCCCTTCTCCACCCCCGTAGTAGAGATTTTTAGAAGATTTATCACAATCCAAACTCGGCTGGAACAAATAACCGGACGGTTATACGAAACGGCCTTGTCACAATCATCCCTTACATTTTCATCGTCTTTCCCCCTCAAATAAATACGTATTTTCAATACAACCCTAATTTGGCATCCTCTGTCAAATAGTTAAATCTAAAAGTTGTTAATATATTTACACACACATATATATATATATATATATATATATATATATATATATATATATATATATATATATATATAATATATATATATATATATATATATATATATATATATATATATATATATATATATATATATATATATATATATATATATATATACTGTGGCTACAAATACTGTGGTCATGATTTTTTAATTAATTTTATCGGTTATTACGACTGGGAGATCAGGAATAATATTAATAAAATCCAGATCGATAGTGCTCATCTAGGTTTACTCTGATTTCCTGTATTGTAAGGTAAATACTGATTATTAAGTCGGTGACCTGTGTAACTAGTAATAGTTAAGATCACAGGAAATTAACACGTTGTTGTGTTTAAAAAACCCTCTCAAATCAGAAATGTAGGTTCTCTGGTATAACAGACGACTGTTTTCTCTTAATAATAATAATAAAATAAAAAATATGTATATTATTATATCGTTGGTACAAAATAAAATAATCTTCATAATAATGTGTTTGAAAAATCATAATTTAAGTGCAGATTGTGATTATCAAACTAAGGTAAGCCTAAGAGGGTGAAAAAACAGGTTTTTAGCTGCTTACAATTCTAGAGCACTGCTCGACTTACATTTATGATGTTAACAAAAAAATCGCATAATACATATAATAAAATTATTATCCTTAAAATTTACCCATCTTCCCAGGATTCGACCAAATTCAACTTTATAATTTGTTCTCTTACAATATTTTTTTTTATATTGAAATAAAAGAGTAAAAATAAGATATAATAAAGAAATATTAAAAAGATAATCGTTGCAAAGTTCATCAGTCAAAGCACTTCATTACACCCATTTGGACTAGGTTTGGTTATAATATATGATGAGCTCTACAGAATCCAGATTTTAAAATTATACTTTAGCAATAAATTATACCAATTGTATAAAAGTGTATTGAGTACTTGATTTATCGGTATCACAGGTTTTACTTCTTGGAAGATGAAATGTAAATACAGATAAATAAACCACTAAAAATAGCTATTTTTAATAAGTATAATAATTTAATAGTAAGTATTCCAAAGAATACCCTCAAATATTTACAAATTATTTATTTTATTTGTTAGCTAATAAGGTGGTATTAATTAATGTTATATAGTTTAATGGTAATTCAGAAATATATTCTGCATGCACGTAAACGAAGCGTATATAATGTGTTTATAATGAAGTTAATTTCCATTTCTATCCCTCTTTTTAAATTGTCGTTATCGCAATGTTTACATACATTTCAGTAAAGCAATTATCGTGTCTGTTCCTCCCCTTGTCGTTGTTGCTAATTTCAACCGAAGAATTCTCCTTTTGTCCTACTAATTGTCGCCAGTGTCTCGGTTTTTTCCTTTCTTTCCTCACAAATTTTATTCCCGGACCAATTCCTACGAGTGCAGTTGAACGGCGTCGGTGTCGGTGAAAATTGACTCCATTCTAACTGTGTTTTATTTTATTTTGCTATATATAAAGAGAGAACTAGGAAGACAGTGTCTTCAAAATGATTCCAACTTATTCCCGGGTGGTTTAGAAGGCGCAACCTCCTTGGAACTGTCACGCGTGAACCTTTGGGATTTTTATTTCACATTTTCTACCCTCTTTCTCTCATTTTCTGTCAAAACAAGCGACCGCAGTGATTATTTATAAACTAAATCGTAAAATTGTTTTATTTAATATTAACATAATCCTCGTTTCATAAATAAAGAAGCATTGTTTATCTTTCTAAATCTTTTCTTTTATTACTATGAAATATTTTTTTTCATAAAATAGTTTTCGTTAAATATAATAGAATTTAATTTTTCGAGACAGTCGAGATCAGCTTTATAGCATTCCATAATGTGTTTGGAAAAATAAGTATAAATATACGTGTTTTTTTTTTCTATTTATGTACATTTATACCAAAGTGTCATCAACCGCTTCATTAAATTTTATTTTGATTCTATTTTTATGAATTTGATTACAATATGAATTAGAGATAATTTACCATATTTATCACAGAAATAATAAAAAAATATTTTGTTTAGCCGATTTAAAAATTAAAATAATTTAATGAAAGTATCGTAATGCCACAACATTTTCTATTTAGAGTTCATGTGGCTATTCAGACGAAATATTTTTTCCAATAATAGATGAGAAAAATTGCGAAATTAATTTAATATTTTTTTCTGGATTATTAAGTATACTATAACCGCCTAAAATATTCAATTTTAAAAGTAAACCCAGTATATAACAAAAATTAAGGTATAGTTTTATTCACCTATTAGTTTACCAGAAGAATCAACCACATGATTATATTTCAGATACGGTGATTTTAACTGAAATATATTTAAATAAAATTATTGAGACAGTATATAGTATTTGGTCATTTTGGTATTTTAGTAGAACCATACATATTTCAGAATAGTCGATTATTGTAATGTGAGAGATAAAGCGACGCATCAAATAATGCACAATGAGTACTTATCTGTGCCAGTTTTAGAGCCTTATTAATTATTAAGGGTGAAATAATTATTCTCGACAAATCCTACTAAGCTTGACAAATCGTCGCACACGTCCTCGTTGTTCTCATTAAAATATTAGCGTGAATTAGTCGCTTTCAGGAGGATTTTGCAGAGACTGTAAAAAAACAGCATTCAGAAGTAGTAGCAGTGCAAAGACGGCGCCGGGAAATGAGTCCTCGTTTTCATCCCCAAGGCTTTGCAAAGCCCACTATGATAATTCAATATTATATTTAAATAAGTCCATTTCCTAATGTATTAATTATTCAATATAATAGAATCATCCAATCGATCAATTTGTTAGAATAATTCATAGCCCGATCGTCATATCCAAGCCATCATTAATTATAATTTAATGTTCGATTAGAGGAATGTGTGTTCCTCGGCTATAATTGGCTGTACAATTTGAATAATGATAATGTCATTTTAAAATTAAGAATTATAAATATGCAATAAAATAACATTTTGTAAATCATCGAAGCAATAAACGGATTTACAGCTCGCCCTATTCGTATTCATAGAGTCGATTGAAATGTTTCTGGGCGACAAAACGAGGTCGTTTCGATATGAAAAGGGTAAAATACATATTAAGTGTATAATAAATGGTCGGTTGTTCGCCAAAAAAGCGTAATTTATTTTTAGCTTAACCCCGAAAGAGAGAGCGTGTGATACATCAGTTACATTTATTCACCACTGTCCACTAAGCAAGGCCCTTCGCTTAAAAAAAACCACCCCACAAAAAATAATATATCCACCATTCAGGGTTGACACTTCATGGAACGCATTTTTTTGGCTTTGATTGTGTACACTCTGGGTAAATTAAATTTTTGTCTACGGAAGTTTTTATTAAAACTTATTATGTCTATTTTTTATAACAAGCTTCTGTGGTTTCATTTAAATAATTTAATAAACATAATTATTTAAAAAATATACATATTTTCTTTGAAAAAATACGAGCCGACTTGTAGCGTAGTCGTTAGTGTGACGAATTCGTGAGTAAAACTCTCGGGTTCGATCCAAGACGCGATGTTCACTGAAGATACTTGTTAGATCTAGCATAGCGAACTAGATCTGAAGAACTCATGGCTTAGGGGTGGCTTGGGAAACCACCTCTAAGATATTTTCCCGTAAAGGCCCGGTCATTGCCTAACAAGGGAATCCCGTTAATATACATAATAAAAAAAAAACTTTATGTAACGTAGCTCAATGGGTAAGTGTATGACTACAATTATTTAAACTTGTTGGCTTGGATTCGGATCCTTTATAAAATTTAAAAAAATAATCTGTGTGAACAATATCAATTATCAACACTCTTGTTTATAGGTTTACTTGGATTTCATTGATTTACTGGATTGTATAATAATTGTTGAAGTCAATGACTTGTTTAATTTTTTTCGTTAAATTGCTTACAGTTTATTATCTATACTAAATAAAAATTAAATAGTAAAAAGTCTCTCAGTCATTATATGTATATACATATATTTCTCACACCTAACATGATTTACTAACTCGTCCGGTCGATTAGCAAGCGAAGTGTTAAATTTTATCCTGGTTTAATTAATATTATGTCACATAATTCATAGTGAAAATTCGATTTTGCTTAAGTTGAGGTTTCCGTGTGTACATTTTGAATCGTGTCGAATCAGCGTCAACCCCGTCGTCGTGGATGTAGGACAGAAGGGGATGATGATAATTTTTGGTTTACGGCCTAATAAATGTATTTTCAGGCTTTACTGAAACGCCACATCGCCACTGTTCATGACGAATTATGTTTTGATTGTTCAGCGGAAAAGAACGTTTTTTGTCCACTGAAAACTTCAGCTTTAAACAATGAATATTATGCACGCCCACAACAAAAACTCTAAGCGAAATTTTTCAACATTCTGTTAAATGATTCAATAATTTCTGACAATGGGAATTCTTCATTTAGAATAAAATAAAATTCTGCAATGAAAAGTTATAATATTTAAGTGTTGTTTTTTATAAATGTGAATGTGGATAGTTAATCTTCATCTACTTGACCGTATTTACTTAATCGATAGTGGGTTATAAATGGTGTTAATTATTTGTTCATGATTGCGGTGTGAATGGTTGAGGAATAGTCAGGAAGTATAGGTTGGATAGAGGTTTCTGGAAGTTAACTAAAGTACTGTATGGTACCCTAGAGTGCAGTTAACTATGGTTACAGGGGAGCTTTCTACATCTTCAACCCCTATGCCCATTACACACTATACTCAAGGTGATTTTTTCACATATACTAACCGCCCGTGTCTGTCTGTGACTTTGGGGCAACTTCAAATCAGCGAGACTCATAAAAAAAATAAACCATCTATCGGTAATGCTATATTAAAAAAATATTTATTAACCCCATGATGAGATTTTTGAGAAGGTTTTTTTAAACACAACAACGTGTTAATTGTCTGTCTGTGATCTTAACTATTACTAGTTACACAGGTCACTTACTTAATAATCACCTCAGTATTTACCTTACAATACAGGAAATCAGAGTAAACCAGGATCAAGACGATCGATCGGTATTTATTAATATTATTCGGCATTATAGCGGGATTTGAACCCATAATCACATTATTTGTAGCTACGCGTCTCATCCCCTGAGCTATTAAGCTGATGGCAATTTCTTTCATAGTTTCTTTATGTTTTGAATTTTACATTTATTGATAATACAATACATCTTAATAATCAGACTCGGTCGTACATACAGAGTAAATATTTTTTTTACCTATAAATTATTTGAGAAATATCATTTTTGTTTGACATGAGCTAAGTCATAAAAAGTATGGAAAAATATAAATCATAAGGATTAATTATTATTGAATAAAATTTTTTAAAAATAAATATTACTTTGTAATGTAATGTAATGAAAAAATGTTTGTTTTTAAAGCATTGTTATAATGTGTTGATGATGATTAATAACAAAAAGCTATACAAACAAACAAATTTTATAAATTTGCATTTGCAGATGAATTATGTTTTAAGTGAGAATTTTTGTCTTTTTTACTCTTTTACAATGAAGAAATATTTTCTTTGTAATTCAACTTATAGTCTCAATAATTTTTATGTTCTCTTTTTGGTATATTATGCCATAGACCCTTATCGGTGGAGACGTATTTGTAATAGTGGTACTTTCCACCCTTATAATATTCCATTTAATAGCCCCTGCTACTTTGTCGACTGTTGCTTTTTTTACCATACACATATTGTTATTATTGTGATTTTACGTTTCAAATTCACCTTAAAATAATCATTATTTTTCTTTGTTTCAGGTATGAACATATTATTATATGTTGAGGTGGTTTGGGCTTTAAAGAGGTTTTTTAATATGGAAATTAAATATACTTTTTTATTTATTACATTATTTTAGTGTACACAATTGAATGTATACTTGATTAATGAGTAGGAATTTAAGCGTGTTTTTAACTAAATTAAAAAGTGCTAGTTATGATATCTACTGTATTGTGTAATCCCATCAGACATGGCTTGTCACGAATGACTAACTCCTTTAACGGCATACCTAAAGCTATACACTTCACAAATCTCAATTTTGGAATTAAACCACTTTATCGGAGGCGACTTAATACTCAGCCGAAATGATTTTTATCTCGCTTTGAGATCCCAAAAAGGCTTATTGAGTACTTTTCAAACTTTTAAATTATGTTAGACATTGAACGGGATTATTTGACGGAATACATTTTAGTCGAGTTGCCGTAATTCGTTACTATATTTAAAGAGAGCAAACACGCTATCTAGAATTTAATTATCGCAAATCAACATTCGATTCCATTCTAAAGATATTGGAAATAAAAAAATAAAGTTTAAAAGAACTGTCATTTCCCCTCCTGTAAGTGTAGCACTTGTTGGGAAGTACAAATTTAGCTCAGATACTTGGAATCAGTAAATTTATTTTGCCACGTTTCCTTCACCCTTCTGAATCACAGAGCGTATTTTTTATCCGTCTCAAGTCCCAGCTACTGGCGGCAAAAAAGAAACTTTTAATGATTGCCTCGGAGAACTGATAAAAAATGTAAGATGGAACGATAAGGGAGAGAGGAGAGACCGTGTTACGCGTAAAACCTTAAACACAAAAAGAATGTGATATCGCGACCAGTCTTGTCTACAGTTTCACAAAAGGCTCTACAGCCACGAAAGTGTCCATCCATTAGAATAATAGACCTCTAAATCATGTCCTCTTAGGGTCCTTTCTTCCACTCACTCACTCATGTAAAATGCTAGGACGAACGCGAGGTCTACGGCGGGCGTAGTCCATCTACGCCGTAGTCACGATACTTCGTCTAGTCTGCTAGATTTTTTCTTACTATACTATCGAATCACGCTTAGAATTTTCCTTCAGACTTGCTGTGACATCTTGTGAATATCTGAATATAAATATCACTTAATATTTAAAATGAGCCATCTTGAAATATTGTATCAAAAGAAAATAATAAAATAATTACAGGGATTGTATGTTCAATTAGTAACGCATAATTTAAAGGCTTTGTATATTTGACTAAATACTATTGCAAATATTTATATAGCTTTATGTTAAGGCATATGATATTTTTTATTTAACGTAATCAAAGTAAACTATTTTTTGTGTTAAGTACAAAGGCTGTTGAGTGAAGTGAATGAATCGTGTTTTAGTAAACGATCACGTTCACGAAAAGGTTTCTTACATGTTCTTTCTCCATTCGAAAGGGATTCAGAAGCCCTGAAACAAATCGGCTATTCTCTCGACCACTGAGCTCTTGTTTACGATTTAGCCGGTCGCTTTCCAGATATCTTAGGCTTTTGGCATTGGATGTTGAAATTGTCGAGCTTTGAGCCGAATGATTACGGTAGATTTGTGAGAATACTTTACCTTAGTGCACGCTTCATTGGTCAACTGCCAACACTAGCATTTTATCCGTATTACTAGTGAAGATCCTAAAATAATTCCCTCAACTGAACCAGAAGAGATACTCTCCTTTTAAATAGAACACATACTTTGCACAGTCATTCAATGGATGGGCGCCTTAAGCCATTGATTCTCCACCAACATTTCTTAAGTGTTTCTCGTTTCGCCGCTTCATTTATTGTTTGCTCCTAATGCACTCTAAAATAATTTCCAATCACTCGAACTTTAATCAAAATATTGTATTTGTGTAACTCAAATGGTTAAAATAAGCGATGTTACTTTTGAATCGGACTTTGGTCTGGTCGCAAATTTCCTCGACTAAAAGTCGTTTTGCTGACCTGTCAACACTCAAAAGATATATTACTTTCTATTTGAATGGAAAGTAGCTCTGATCCGGTGCACCTCCATCTTATTGATTCCAGCTGGAGTTAAATAAAAATAGCCTCAATTTCTCCTGAACAATGTTTACGTAATATTAGTCAAATAGTCCAAATATCACACATAAAATATTTCAAATTTAAGCGTGCAAACAAACGAGCTAGCTATGATTACAATTTATTTATTAGGTTTGAATTACCACAATGATTAATAGTAAAATACATTTTTGGATGTCGTCGTTTAACCTATTACTAAAATGATTTTTTTAATTTAATTTTAAAATGAGTAATAATACTACGTTATATTCTATAACATAACTCTGGCATGAATCGGTATATATGAAGTCCATTTAGGTATCGTTTTTATTTAATTTACTTAAATTACCATTATTATAATAAAAGTTGATTAAACTACAGGGCACCTGTTCAACGTCTAGAGCTTTAATTCAGATATTTTAGAAAAAAAAATCAACACAATCGTTTTATATAATATTCGTAATTGAATCTCCTAGACTGACAATCATTGTAGTTCAAAAAGTGAGGTAGAAATATAAGAGAATCCATTGGGCGTATTACGCAGGCTAATATAATTTTGGATGCCGCGAAGCCTTTTTTGGTGACCTCTTTTCACCGCAGAATAAATTATAATTAATTTAATTAGTGTTAACTACAGACCAAGCCACAAAAGCTACCCAGATGATAAGGACGTGATGTGGGTAAGTTGGCTTTGTGGTGTATAGAAACCGGAAAATCCCTTTTTTTAAACCTCAATTCACACCAACAATAATAATTTTTCTTCATTCCTCGTGACAGACGTATCAGTTTTGATTATGTGCGAAAAATTATTTTGAGCAAACACTCTTTTATATTGGTTTCTTCCCCGGCAATGAGAAATGGTATTCACATTTAATTTATTATATTATTACATATTTTATAATTGCAAATATTTTTTACCCTCTATTCATTGTATTTTGGTTGAATCGTTTAATGGCCCTTAAAATGGGAACCTTTTCGATTTCAACGAAAAATTGTAAATTTTCTTAGTACTTTTGTATTCATAGCGCATGTTTGTCGTTCTTTGTTACCTTCCTGCAATATTACATTTTTAATGACTTGTTTTTTTCCCCACCTTGAAAACGTTCATTACGAAGGTAGGCACATTATTTTTGTAATGAAGAGAAAATATTATTGAGTAAAAATAACTTATACATGATTAATTTTAGCCAGTGTATGTTCATCTCTAAATCATACTATAAAATTTTAACTTAACCTTTTGTATACTTTTAGGATTATTACGAACAATAAAATATGTTCACCTTTCCATTTTATGGTGTCGTCACCCTTAGTAGGGGGTAAGGGTGGAAAATACTGTTATACCTTCTGTTGTACCTACACTCGAATTAATTGGCTTTTAATATTGTCGAGAAAAAAGTGGTCACGAAAATTTACATCTTTCTCGATTGTACCAAGTGCTTTTTTATTATTATGCCGACTCTGTTATAATCAAAACGGTTTCGTTTTTCCACCCGAAGATTTATAAATGCGTGAAAAACGTCACGCACTCTAAATGAATATTCTCATGAGACTAATTAAAATGTTTTATTTAAAAATAATATAATTTATCTACAGATGATACTAGCTTAATACGGTATTATTATTTTGAAATGAGGCTTAGGGTAGTTCTCGAATCCTAATATTTTGTTTAAAGGGGAAAAAATACTCACAATCCCTATTTTAAATATAAGTGAATTTATTTTTTCGATTTGTAATACACAATTAAAGTCCTTTTAATTTATGTTTTACAATTCCATATATATTAAATTACAATATTTGTAGGACCTCATCTTCGGTGTATAATATATAAACCTTTTCCTCTTTTTCAAACACGAAAATTTAGATATTTAAAATACAAAAAGCGTACATATTTACTCAATATATTTTCAAAAGAATCTATTGAATATGTTGCAAATGCTATACATATATTATAAAAAAATAAAGTTATTTTCATTAATAGGTTTCCCAATAAACCTATTTATTACTTTATAAAAGCTTAGCACATAAACAGGAAAAACATTTTAATCCACAGAGAAATGACATTTTAAGTAGCAATATGATTGATCGATGGGACATTTATTACCGGCAAACCAATATGAATGTGGTTCGATGAAGTTTTTTTAATAAAATGAATATTATTAAATTTAATTTATTATTTTAATGCGGAGATAATACGATAAATCAATGATTCTAGTATCCCAAAGACTATGGGGAAGAATCTTCGCAAATAGTTAAAGCGAAATTACATAATAAGTTGTAGAGAATGTGTGTGATTTACGATCTATTTTGTAGAGTAGTTTGCATCGAAGCGTAGTCAATATAGCGGATATGTTTTATGACCCAAGTCATTTCTTCCTTAATGTGTTTTCTTTTTGTGATAACAAACCCAAAAATCGACATTTCTTACCCCATTCAAGATTATATGATAATCCACCTCGAAATCGCCCGATCAATAATAAATAAATAAATAAAAATGAAGGTATGTATACATTCACTTACTCTTTTATAAAGTTTTATTTAAAATATCAGTTTTAAGTGTCGATATAAAATGTCAAATGTATGTTCGATGGTCGGCGAGTTCAATCTAGGCGTTGAATTTTGCGCGAAAGCCTCAAAGCTGTCGATATTACGTACGAACTGGGGAAAAATATGAAGGATAAAAGACGGGGAAAAAAGATTCAAAAGTATCGGTTTTAAATCCGAGGAAAATAGTGAAGTCGTTCGATGGATTCCATTGCATTGGTAAGAAGGTAGCTTGGTGAAATATCCAATATTTGCAGCCAACTCCAATGCTAGATTCTTCACAAGAGTCACTATGAACACACTTCACACCAAATCAAATTAAATTACATATTATTAAAAAAATATAATTTCTTCAAATATATTCATACTCTTAAAGCCCTGGTCCGTTGGCACAGTTTTTAAAATTTACAATTTACTAGCTTACATTTTTTGTATAATATAAATTGTTAAAGATTATTTTACCACTTATGCCACTTAGTGTATTTAATCTGTCAACTGTAATACTGTGAAGGCAGATGCTCGTATTCAATATTCTCTAGTCTAATCTCAAAAAAATCCATTAACATCATTTTCATTCATGGTCTATTTATCCTTTCATTTTCAAAATTTCAGTTATAACCGATTTTTATAACAAGATTTAAAAAAATCTCTATTAGTCATAATTCTCCTTTGAATTTATTGTAACGATTTGTGAACGAATGAGCACACGAGTGATCTCTTTGCCACCAATTCTGCCACCTACAGGGCTTGTGTAGGATCGACCTTATATGGAAGCATATAAAAGATACCTACACTTTACTTTATTTTATATAATTTTTCTGTTTTTTATATATTCATATAATAATAATATACTTTTCTTATTTCCACAACATTTTTAATTCATACCGTGTTTTTTTTGTTTTTTTGTCCATTCTGTTAAAAAAAATCAAGAGCGTTTATATTCAATAAAATAAATTATAAATATTGATGTATATGGCGCAAGATAATTGCTTCTATACGATTAGACAAAACTTTGATGAATCCTGTTTTGTTTTTTTTTTTTAGTGCGATCGTACACCTAAAAATCCTTAGCTTAGCTCTGATTGGTGCTAGTGCTTGATTTCATTCTCTTATTATAAATGATGACTGGTTGTAGTACGTCTAACCGTACAAATATAAATAAAATATATTTAATCAATATTGAATGTAAAGCTGTGTGGTGCATCAATTAGTGACTTTAATATGTGCTTAGGCTGACAATCGCTATAATATATTTTTATTATATTTAATTTAAATGGGTCTCGTGTGAAGTGGATCAGAAGAGATGTGGTGAAACTCCTAGGTTGTAGATTTGAGTCAGGAGTGTAATAGTGAGGTGGTTCAGCCAAAAAGGCAACTCGGACAAGGATGATTAATGTGGTCTGCAGTCGTAAAATTTAGAAGCGTATAAATCAAGTCAGGATTCTCCACATTATGGTCCTGTTGTGCTTTTTATTATTTTTACTAAAGATTCTCCATTTCGCTAAGTCACGTTTCCTCCTTCGTCTCTGATCTTCCTCATAGCCTCGTTGCTCCACTTCGCTTTACGATTAGTTATCACCATAAATTAAATACATTTTTTTATAATACATACAGATTTAAATAATAAATGTAGTGTTATGACTTAAATAAGCTGACAGTGCATCATTTATGAGACGCCTTGGTGTAGTTTGCAAAACGTTGCATTTGAGGCTAATAAATTTCAGTCTTAAGTGACTTAAGCCTTCATATACTTAAGTGACAGCTCCACAGTGCTTTAATTGAGGCCACAATTTTTTAACACATACATTATAAGCGTTTTGCATGTTAAAGTGGTAACCAGTTAAATACAACTATTTAGAGAATTTCACGAAGTCCGTATTTCTCTCTTCATTTAATCAATTCAAGTAAAGATGGTCTGGAATGATGGCAGTGAGGAAGGTTTAAGACCTTCTAATATATTAGCGTCATCTGCTGATCCAGCTAGATTAAATGACTGGCCTTTCAACGCTTTCTTCAACCCCTCAATCCGGTTCCCAACTCATAATCTCAAGAATGAAACCTTTGCAAAATGCCTTTCTTATTTCATATTCATCTCAGATAATATGTAAATTCATAATTAATAGAGGTTCAGACTTAGAACGCACACGTTAGTATTAATTAAATATTTTGTATGCCTAGTTTTCTTGTATATTTTGCATGTGAATTAAATGATATATGAAGTTTTTTTTATATAATTGATTATCAATTGGGTTCTTGCAAAAGATATTTTCATGTTAATTTCTAATATGATCAAATAAATTAATTTAATATTAGAACAATTAAGTAGGTATAAAAGTTCACGTGAAAGGGATTTATTTAAAATAAAAGTATTATTTGTAATGTCCAGAGTAATTTTATCAAGAAATCTGAAAGTAAGCAGATTTTTTAATAAAATTACCATGGAAATTACAAATAACAATTATCTTTAAATTATGGAATTCCTCCAAGAAGTCAACACTATCAACAATACAAGGATTTATTTTATAGGTAATTAATAATAATTAAAAGATTAAAGTTAAACTTATTTTGTAGATTAAATACGATTAAATATGATTCCATAATAGAAATTAAAATAGGTTTACATCTTATTAGTTATATAAGATTGAATAGTATTGTTAATGATCAGATATTATTTTGAGTTGTGTCTGTAATCATTTAGATGAATAAAAAAAGGCCTAATTGGATTATAAATTCAGTGTTTAATAATCAAGTGGGTGCAATATTATATTGTGAAAACCTTTCCCCCAAAATCACGTATGGCGTGAAAATGTCCAACCCTTGTGAATATTCGGCAAATTTTTCGAACTGGAACGGACCCTTTTCCATTTAAAAATTGGCCGCGGGTTCCGTGTGTATGAATAAAAATAAAAATGGAATTAAAATGTCAACGAGAGGAGAGTTCGTTAAGTGAAAAAGAATATAAAATGTACGAAGGGGTGAGAATTTGACCCGTTAAGGCCGACTTGCGAAACGTCGTGTTCATACATATTCATTACAATGCCTCTATGACACCGCCAATTGTGCCTCTGGTATCGTGAAAAGCGTTCAAAATAACACCCTCTTCATCCCAAACCACCCCCTATCAAATATTATTAAATTAAATCAACCACCCTTATTGTAAGACGCGTCGTAAATGAAACAATTCACAATTTTTGTTCACCTTTCATCAATTATATTTTTAGATTGTTGAAACATTGAAATTGTGTAAAAATTAATTCAACCGAGGCTATGGAATTTAATATTCGTGGCGCGTGTAATGAAATTAAAAACTCGTCCTGTAAAAATACAGCCACGTGTTGTTTCTTTTTAAAACCTCGTATATATATATATATATATATATATATATATATATATATATATATATATATATATATATATATATATATTTCAACATTATTTTAACAATTAAAAGTGAGAGAATCAAAATATTTATGAAATAATAGCTTCAATTAAGTGAATATTGAATAAGACGTCCTCGGAAATATTATTGAGGTTGGAATGGGTGAAATTCCCTCAGAAGAGTTCTGAGAATAAGTTTTCGGCTTACATTTTCGGTCTTTTAATCAAATCGACACAGATTTCAAAAGTTTTCCTTCTCCAGTCCAACCGGAATAGTTACACTTTACTTTTCCTCCTTCTGCCTAATATTTCAATTCGTTCCACGGACAACTGAGATTTCAATCGGACGGTCGAGTCAAGAAGAAATTAAGGGATGTTTTTTACCCTACCTACGAGCTATGGTAGGGACATTCTTCAATATACTTTATACGTTAATACCTAAATTTAACATCTTCATATTTTTTTTAATTTGATTTCCATAATTAAAATTTGCCAAACCGTAATTAAGTTTGACAATAACTCAATATTCGTCCAAGGGAAACTTATTCTATGTTTGTCTATGTACGATAGGGAAACTTATTCTATGTACGATCGTTTGATCAGAGTTATATTATTCCCGATTGATTTTATTTAAATAATAATTCACTGAAAATGTAGAGTTAGGCAAACTTGTGTTTGAACAAAACATATTAATTTTTAAATTATTATATAGTCTAAGCGCTTTCGACTATCAACATGTAGTCATATTTAGAAACTCAGAAAACAAACTTATTTCTTAAAATAATATTAATTTTTAACAATTCATTAAAATGTATCAGATTGAAATAATTCTGAATAAAATGCCGACTATGAGATGAGTAAGACTTTTATTTTAGAAATAACTTGTATAATTAGATTCTTGTATTATATAGTTTAAAAAATAATATATTATTATTTATGTTTATAAAAGTTGAGCCTGAAATTTAGTAACGTGCATTTTACCAATTTTAACCACATATGCGATATGTGTTTGATCATTTTCAAATTATTTGCATGGTGATGTTCTGTTTCGGGTGCTTGTAGTATAATTCCTCCAATAAGATAACGGAACCAACCACGAGCGCCAATCAGACGCTCGAATCAACGGCACGCCTAAGACATTTGTAATTAATTAAAAAAATTATTGTGTTGACCGTATTTGTATACCTTTAAACGTGTGAACTGTTATTCTGATTGAGTGTCGGCTTAACAGGTTTAGAGTAGAATAGTGAGGCAAGTTTACAGCGTATAGGTTGGTTTATGGTTGGTGATGTGGTTTCAGTGATTAAAGTGAATTTCCCTGTAGTCCAGTGAAAATACAGTTCACTTTCCATCACTGCACCGCATTTATGTGCTTCTAGTCTTGTCTTCTTGTACGACACGCTCATGTACAACCTCAATTTTATACAACCTGTGTCGTAAAATATATACACACTTGAGCTTTAGATCCCTCAGACTTTTGTGATATGTGCACCGTAGGCAACCCCATCTATATGCGAAAAAGTATTATGATAATATTTTTAATAATTTATTAATGTATGCTTTATACTGTATACTATTTTAATAGTGACCTAACTATCTCTTGAATTAATAGTTTGTGCAATCAATCGGTTTGTACAACAATGATTGCATAAAAATGAATTATGAAGCTCACTGTTTGAAGAAACCGACTTTTATATGAGCCGGTGATAGGAAAAGTGATCCAACCGCATTTATGACAACTTTTGGTAAATTAAGATTTAGAATTGTGATTTTTTTTATTCCAAACTAGAAGATGTTAAAAAAACATAATACTTTTCCCACAGACGGCCCAAGGAAAATGGCCTAGAATGGTATAACTCAAAACAGAAAAATGTTGAGTTAGACCAATTTTACTACCAGCGGCTTATATAATAGTAAATAAAATGTATAATAAAAACCCATCTATTGCAGTTTACTTAAAAAAAACGTTTGGAAGATGGTGTATAATGGAGGAAAATATATTAAGTAGTAGTCAAAACAAAACGCGAAGATGTTAAATTTAAAGAATTGTTAAACAAATGAAGTATTATTTATTAAAATTTCATAAGCCATTAATATTTTTTTTTATTCAGACAGGATTTTTCAAAAATTAAAATTAAATCATTAGTCATTGCATGCAAAACTTAAAAAATCTATTAGCAATAAAAAAAATAACATGTAAGATAAATGTAATAAATTAAACCTTAAAAAATGCAAATAAAATATACAAATATTCAAAATTAAAATAATTGTTGATATATATAAATTCAATAAGATATTATTTGATGGTGTTGAACTGATTAAATGAGACGAAAAGTGAGTTGGAAGACATGTGACGGGTGAAGAGACAAAGATTTGAATGATACTGTAAAATTTGCATAAAATGATAAAGTCAAACAGTCTCCAAGCCTTGTTTGTTTACTGATATTATTTCAAAGCTTTGACAAGTCGTCGCTTTTTGTTTTGAACCACTTGTTTCACGGTGAAGATTTTCAAAACGAGTCCCTCAGGGCGTCTCCAATATTGTATACATCAACAAAACATAGATCAACTACTTTTTATATATATTTTAAATACAAAAATATATTTAATCCTAACATATTTATTCAGAACGGGATGGAATAGAAAGCAATTTTCAATCAATACAGTTATTAAATATATTCTTTTTATGAATGGAGCATAAGGTTCAGTGTGATATAATATTATGACATATTCCCAGCGGGAGTACTTTATTCAGACATATTCTTTTTAAACTAATATTTTCAATGAAAATATACGCTTCAATCAAAATTATAGGGGGTGAATTTTACTATTTTTTAATGTAATAGTAACAATAATTTGTAAGAACTGGATTTGATTCTGTGAGAAGATGTATCGGGCATTTGTTAGTGCCAAGTCCTTATCTAACAAGCTTCTCTATCCTGTGTCCACTATAAACATCTCTATATATATATAATATAAATCTTTTGTACATTTACAAAAGACTACTTGCACCTCCATAAGGGTAACCAAACTTCTGAAATATAAAGACACCTTTACCGAGAAATAAATCGCCTCAAAGCTACCAATACAAAGAAAATCAATAATCATATGGGTCGTTACATCTACAATATTCTCATTAACTTCGTCAATTAAACCATATTAAATCCCATTCTTATTATCTACAATAATTTTAACAAATCACCTATAAATAATTTTCTTTCTATAATTAAATACTATTACTCATGTCAAATTTAAATAAAACATTCTCATGTTAGTTATAGGTAAAAAGATGTAAACACTCTGTACACCTAAGTCTATTTCCAAAGATGTATTGTTCTATCAATCAATGTAAAAACTTATGTTAATAAAGAAATTGTAATAATATAAATAATTTTAGTATTCGGCGTGACCAGGTTTTTATTTTAGAAAAATATAAACATAAGTACCACCGTAATAGCTCAGGGGATAAGACGCGTGGCTAAAAATACTGTGGTCATGGGTTCAAATCCCACTCAAGTCAAAAAACAAATTAAATTGATTTGATGTTACAAGATCGGGAATATTATTAATAAAATCCTGATCGACCGTCCTGATACATGGTTTACTCTGACTTCCTGTATTGTAAAGTAAATACTGATTATTAAGTCGGTGACCTGTGTAACTAGTAATAGTTAAGATCACTGACAGACAATTAACACGTTGATGTGTATAAACAACCCTCTACAAAAAATAATAAGAATTAAAAAAATATATATAAAAATAAAATCTCCTCAGGTCGTAAATAAATAAATAAATAAATAATTATGTAGAAATCCGTTTATAGGTGGAGAAATAATAAAACATAATGTTCTTTTCATAACTTTACGATAAATATGCTTAAATATTAAAATAAACTCAGTCGTGCAACCCATCTTCACCAAGTTATTTAAAATAGGTTTTGAATATGTTGATCTTAAGAATGATTTGTTTTTAATGTACAGAGTTAGTCTAAGTGGGTGCAGTGAAGTGTCTTTGAACACTGCACTCCGTGGTGAACATTTTTATTAAATTAGTAAATTGTATAATTCTATTTAAATTCCCGATATTGACCGAACAATGTAATAATATTAATAACTTCACTACACCCACTTAGACTAGCTCTGTTAATGTTTTATTCAATTATTATATTTTAAAGATTTCGACAGACTTTATTAAAAAAACTTTGTTGACGAGTTATTTTCATTAATACATTATATTTCAAACCTCGTGAACCTTTTCTGCACTAAATATTATACTTATAACTTAACTACATATATTATTTATTTATTACCTTTTCGTAATAATATAAATAAAATATCATGTCCATTATTCGAATGTAAATAATTTTGAGTGTGTAACATAATTAAATTGAATAATGCAAATAATAGTATAGGGGTTCATTTTATAGAGAAGGTTTTGGTATCGGCGTGTTTGCTGTCCGTTGAATCTTTCTTTTCTCCTTACCTTCCTTTCCTTTCCTTTAGCTACATGAAAGTACATAATACATATAGTAGTTGTATTGTTGGTAACCCTTACTTGTTTACTGGTCCGGTACAAATCCGAGGACAGACCGTGTTTGAAAAATGCCTTTGCCTTCATGCAGTTCATTTGGCCTCGCCGCAAAACCACTCGCCTACACTATCTACATTCTAAATCAAGACAAATTTGTAACATGCACTCTAAATTCCTGCATTCAATTTGCCATTTGTGTTTTTATAGGGAATCTGCCATTGCCTGGATTATCAGCAGAGCTTCAGCCTCGCCAGTCCCGTTTTCAGTTACAGGCTGATAGGCCGTATTTTGATGATGTGTCTCCTCGTAATGTGACAGCCATTGTTGGACAATCAGCATTGTTGCAGTGCAGAGTCAAACATATTGGAAATAGAACGGTAAGTCCTTCTCATTTTATATTGTAGTCAAATCAGAACATGACCTACATTCTGGATATCGGCTTATCAGGAATGATTTCTATGGAATTAATTATTTTGAGCTGTATGTTTGATTTGATTTTTGGCGCGAATTTCTTAACATCTATGACACTATATTTATAACTGACACATTCGATAAAAAATCAAATGGGTTGTGATTCTTTTTTTTCAAATCGAACCTAACCTATCATATACATATAATACAATTACTTTATTGAATTTGAATTTTACATAGTTTGATAATACAAAACATCTTATGAATTGGACTTAGGTGTACAGAGTATATAAATATTTTTATCTATAACTAAAACAAGAACTTCAACCATTTTTATAATTTTAATTTGATATAAGGGGTAATATAAAATAATAAAAGTATGGGAAGAAAAATAAAAACCCTTCATCACTTAATTTAGTATTTATTTAGAATTTTTGAATGCGTTTCAAAATTTTTACATTGTACACTTTCAAAATATGTTGCGATTAAATATAAGCAATATCTTTAAAATCTAATTAAGTATTTAAAACGTATAGATGAGTAACGTGACTGTATTTCTAATCTTTAGTTAAGATTTTGTCTTAAATAGGTAGTTATTGTATCCAATAATTGTGGTTATATATATTTTTTTGATTGTTATTCAAATTTATTAAATATGAATGGCTTAAACGTATATTTAATATCATATAAATAAGTAATTTATATTTATTTATTGTGCGATGGTAATAAATTATTACCCGATTTAATTTAAGCCACATAGTTGAAATATACGAAATATTTTTTATTTTGGTATTTTTTATACTTACCGTCTTTAAAATGAATGTTATTTCCTCCAAGTTACTTGATGAAATCCATCATAAATGATAAAAACATTTAAGATTTATTGATATAAATAGCGTACAGTGTAGTTAGTATTTTGTTAAAGATTGTTGTATAGCCGCATTTATTTTCACTAAGGTTCTCTACCACGTCCATTTATCTTGCTGATATCACTCCTCCTTGCATCTTCATTTTTCAAAACCACGTGCTGCCACGTGTCTATACGATGCCATCTTATATAGGGATGAATTATAAAGATATTGTGGATTCTGCATACAGGAGCCCACTATAAAAATCAAAAGACGTGGAAGCGGGGTTGGATATTATATTCAATGTAGAGATGCCAAAAGTCTCCTTGATTATTTCTTGAACTATAACATTGAATTTAGAAGTTTGTAGGTATTTAATTTTAATTAATAAATTCATTCTCGTTACCTCAATCAAAGGGGAAAATGATCCTATTACTTTTACAATGATTTGAATTTCTTAAAGGATTCGGTTAAAGGAAATTAATCGAAAATATTATGATTTTTTTTTATCATTGTACAATGTAATTTTAAATACATACCTGTTGGTTTTTTAAATTTGTATTTAATGTATTTTTTTTCAAATGGTTGAAAGTACATATTTCGCTCATTAGTCGCTAAATAGGGGAAAAAGAAATAAATTTTAACTTTAACATATATTATGTAAGCTAGTATGTATATTATGAAATATTTTCATTCCGGACGTAATATTTTCCATTAGTACGGAGAAAAAAGTCTTTTCTCTCTTCCCCCAATTGCGGATAAAATCTTAGATATATTATAATAATATAGAAATACACTCTTTTTGCGGAATATTTACTCATTCTACGACAAAAAGGGCATTATAACTATTGAAAGTGCCATTAGACCACGAAAAAGCTCACACTCTAAATTGTCTCCACTAACGCATTCAGCACTTTTCAATACCATCTTTAAAAAAAACCACTTACGGTTCGTCTCTCAAATGAATATTTTTTTACATTAAGCTTGATGAATATTTGCGTGTTTATTTGTAAATACATAATTTCTATAGGCGCACAGGATAATTTATATTCGTTGTTAATAACGTTCACCACCATAAAGTACGTGACTGGGACATGGAAAAGAAAATCTTCTTTGCGTACTGGATTATCATGAAAAAAGACCCAATTACACCATAAGATTGGTTTTTTTACCATCCTATCGGAATACTGAATAAGCCAAAGAATAACTATTAGATCATATTCCACGTTTTTACCATTAAATTAGTGCATCCTGTGCTGTAAAACCATTCCTTTACAATTTTTCAATAAAACTGCTTGTTATTTTTTACCGATTATATATTAAGAACATCTTTTTCACAAACGTAACTTTAAATTTTAATCCCCACTTTGAATTATATTTTAAAAAAAATTAGTGAAGAGTTGCTCCAAATTAAGCAATTATTACAACGGGGAAAGTACCCGAAAATTGACGGTTTACAATTAGAGGAGAAAAATAAATTTTTACATTTAATATTTGTGTTTCGCTATTTTTTTTACGTTTTTTCAATTCAAAATATTAAATTAAAAACATATATATGTTTGGTTTTCGTATTCTGGGATGTATATAATATAAATTTCCTATTTTATGATAATAGATACAAATTATATCATAATCATTAAAAATTAATTTGATTCAAAAACATATTTTTTATACATATATAAGTTAGTTAAGTATCTGTATAATCAACATGAATATTTTATGACTTTTTTTTCAATATAATATCTTAGAAATGTCGTTCTATAAAACAACTAAATAAAAAACCATAAATCGGCGTGAAGTTATTAATTATAAAATACCATTATAAAATACCAATTTATTTATATGTATGTATGTTAGTTATAAAAAATAATTTAAAAGTTTTGTTACCCAGAGTCGTATTTTCATGGCGTGTTCTCCCCAACGAACATAGCAAACCACTCCCGGCTCGAATTTGAAATTTCCACCAGTTGTGAAGAAAAAGTGGAGATAAAAACATATTAAAAAACTAGGAAATGTAAGTGTGGGAGAAAAGTGGCATGAGAAGACTGGCAGGAGTAGTCTGCGTCGAACATGGCAATAAAAAGGAAGGCGACCCTGAAGGGCGGTTTCCAGGGGCTGGTTTCGGGGTGTAAGGGAAAGAAAAAAAACATAATTTATTACTGGCCTATTAACTGCTTCGACGCCGTTTGTTACCGCCAAATAAAAGATTGCCAGGCCAACTCGAACGACCGATGCCTTAAATAAATATACCACCATACTACTTGCCCTTACTAACTGTTTCGCGTACAAAGTTCTCTACTCAAAATCTATTGTTGCGATTAGTGCCACCATTTTGTCAAGTATCCTTCTAAACATCTTCAGATAAATGTCCCCAAAATGCTCATTTTATTCAAATGGATAAATATGTATACTATACAATACAAAATAAATTTTTATTACTCTATATAATAACATAGGAAACTAATTCCAGCCCCAAAACCTGTAACGATTAACGCTGAAAAAATTAAATATATACAAATACAACTTGTTTTTAATTGAAACTAAAATATTTTTATCTCCATGATGTAATGCTAGTACGATTATAAAAAATATACTAAAACGGGCCTAAGCATTTTTTGTTTATAAAAAAAAACAATATAATGACAGCTTGAGAATCTTCGGTTTTATTAATGAGTGAATATATGTTGTCATTAGATAATAACAAAAACAAAAGCTGCAAGCTCACTTAAGATGTCATCGCATTAGATCAAGTACAAGTTCAAGGTCAAGTTCAATTTCGAATCCGTCAACAAGGTATTGTTGTTTACTTGCAATGTGCGTAGTGCATTTTGGTTGATATTACGCTGTACCGTACTTTGTTTATAAATTCAAATTAGGCGGTCAATCACCCAATAAGTAAATACGCAAGATTCTCAAACTTTTTAAAATAATTATTAAAAATTGAAAAGTTTAACTAGCCGACTTGGACCATTAATGAAGGAGTAGTTGTGTTACATGTAATTATTTTAAGTTCAATAAAATACATGTTGCATAGAGATTATTTACAATTTTAATTTGAACGCAAAGTTAAGAAAATAAATATTATGTTTAAATTTAAAACCATGCATTTGTTCATTTTGTTAAAAAAAATGAAAAATACTTTCGCTATTGAAGGAATCCCTTGTAAGGTGTTGTCTAGACCACCGTGGCCTTTACAGAAGAATATTTATAATAGAGGTGGTTTCCCAGACTACCCCACAAAACACCAGTGGATAACGTTTTTTTCCGACGCAATGGATCGAACCCGAGAGTCTTCCTCACAAATTCGTCACACTAACTACTGAGTCACATTTTCTTTAATGTCTGTGTTTTTGGCATAAAAATAAAATTAATTAATTAAATATATTAAAAATCACTTAAATGAAGAACATTGTTGTTGTATTAATTTTTCAGCGCCGAAGAAGACATAAAGGAGTCGCCGAGGTTGTTATACGAGTAATTTAATCTAAATTATAATTTCCATTAATGAAAGAGTCATTAGGCACCGCTATTCTCCTTCTTAATCTTATGGGTGGAGTTATAATAATTTACAAAGCACTCAGTTTTGCCTATTAATTATGAAAGTCGATAGCGCGCGTGCAACAACTGCGTACTGCCAGATTAACAACACACTACGCTAATTGCCAACACTGTTTAGACAATGTTAATTCTAAAGTATACCTTTCAACATACATTGACTATGTGGGTTCTAATTTGGGCTGTCTTATGAATGGGAGAACTACGTATAAATGTACCTATAAACTTAATGTCAGATAGTAACCGAAATGTGTAGCTATGCGTATTCGTAACAACTGACAGAAATCTAAATTTAAGATCATTTAATATGGTTTTCGAATATTTTATTTCCAAGATCAGAATTCATTAACAAATATTTTGATTTAGTATTAATATAGTAGTAATATAATCAGGTATAAATATCATGTTGTAGGATGTATGGCATCGTTATAATTTTAAATAATTTAAGCTCTGACAATTTACTCCCTAAATTTTCGATCGAAATAATGTATGGAGTCACCTAAATTTTATAATATTTTATTTAAATTTAAAATATAAGCGTAGGATTGAAGAAAAACATAGTTACTTATAGGGAAAATTTCGTAATAAAATACTTAGTTAAAATAATAATTGAATAATTACAGAATTTGGATATCTGTTAGTGATCTTCATCTATATTTTTAAATAAATATAGAATGACTGCACTTTATTATTACCTATTATTTAACTAATCTAATTAATTTACATGTTATCAAAATATTTCATAAAGAGTAAAAATATCCTCTCTTAAAATGTTCACTCATATTAAAATAATAATAAGTCGTATGCAAAATATTAATTTAAAACATACGCAAATGTTAAAATAACACTCTGGGTAAAACGGAATATTAATTTTTGGGAATTTAATTATTTTCTTCTGTGATTATTTAAGGCACATTCAATTAGCGCCGGGACCCAATATTGTTTTTCGATATGAAGGTTAAAATTTGTGTAAAGTGGAGGAAGTCGTTAGGAAGGAAGAATCGAAAATGTATTAGCGAAATTTACGGCCCGTTTTGTGTATGAACAATGTCCGGCTATAATTCGAACTAAATTATGATTAACACGCCAGAAGGAAGTCGTTAGACGGTGTAAAAAATATTATAAATATAGTTACATGGCTCGATAACGTCGCCTTCGTGTAATTTCACAACGATGGTCTGGATTAATTAAACTGTCGGTATTTTACAAGAGCGTTAAATGCTGGATTTATAAGAGCGTCGCGCCGCCATAATGAATTCAGAAAGACGTCGAAAACCTTAACAAGGCTTTTTTAAAACCTCCGTCCTCTCATTGTAATTGATATTTATATTTCGGGACAGAGAACAAATTGAATATAAAATCGAGACTCGAACTAAATTCTCAACCAAATGCCGTACTTTAAATACGCCCTACGTTTCAAACACTCACCCACGTCTCGATAATAAGTTAGAAAAGTACAAAATTAAAGTTCAGACGAAAAGTTTCCGAATTAATATTTATGCGATTAGAAGAAAAAGTCACAATTTAAATATCCACAGTTTTTTTCTAAAATTACTTTCTAGTCGTAAAATATGGTAGTCTAGAAGGTGAACTTTTAGTCTATAAAAATATTTATTGGTAAGATAGGGCTAGTATTCTAAAAATAATTATTTATTTAAAAACCATGTAATTTATAAGCGACAGCCATATTTATTTTTGCGCTGTTATTTAATATTGACATAGATATATTACTTATTATTATTTATTTTGTATAATATTTATATATATTTTAGTAGTTCTAAAAGTGGGTTTTTGTATTTTTTCCCATAAATTATGTTATGACTTATTAATTATTTTAAATATCAATTGATTATACTCCGTATTCAAATAAGTAAAAGACTAAGTCTATAAACTTAATATTATAACATTTAATCATAATGTATCAAAACATTGTACGCAAATTATATTTAATAAAGAAATTGCTTAATAAAAATAGATATATGATTATAAATAAAAATTACCGAGACCCAAACGATATAATCCTTTTTTTTTCATTATAAAAATTGGGTATTTTTGACATATAAAATGTCTCTCAATTTAAAACAAATTACCTACTATCGAAATAATGAAAAATATCGCTCCTCCTTATGTAGTATTAATCGATTTTATTTTATTTGGTTATGTATTTTTTCGACTTTCTCTTTATTGAATATCAATTTGATTATTCAGTAGATGACATTTGAAAGTTGTTCGAAATTTGTGCTTTTTTTTAGATTTAAATTAGCAGTATCTTCGTTTGATTGGGAATATATAAGGATTTTAATATTATTAGTAAACAATTTGTTATGAAAACCATTTTTTTTTAAACTTGTTAGTAGTAAATAATTTTTTATATAGTCTTTTAGTATTTATATAGTAGTTAAAGGCTACAAATGGTTCGTTGTGCGGGTGTGATTCATCCAGGGTAATTTTTCGTCCCGTCAAGGGATCCAGGTCACTTTTCATCGTAGTAGTATTTAAGGTTAACGTGGTACTCTGCAAACAAACAGTGAAGGACTAAGCCTTATTTTTTGCTACCCTTGAAGAATTGGATGGCTTACCGGAATGTCTCTAGAAGCTAAATCGGATTAGACAAATAACACTTAAAGAGTGAGAATTATAAGACGGCGACGACTCCATTTCTATAATAAATTCAAGTTGAAATATATCACGGGGCGATTCATCAAATTAACAAGCCACTCAATCATCAAAACAGACGTAGAATTAATATGTCTATGATCATCAATCAATAATATGGATTACGTCCAGAACTTCAGTGGCAAACTACATTTTAGTGAAAGAAGTTAAGTTATAAAAAAACAGTGGACAGTTTTGATAGATCATCAAATAATGTTGGGATTTATTTAATTTAAAATAAAATAAATTTTATATTAGTATATATATTTAACGTGAGTGAGCTCGTTAATGCAATACATTAAATAAGGTAAAATCTCTAAAAAGAGAAGACACATAGTAAAAAATTATATGAATTGTTTCAAGACTAGTGAAATATAATATATTATCATTCAACATCTCATCAAAACATTTTTTTACCTAACACGAGAATAACATTTTTATGTGATATTAGAGGTACCTAATATTAAATACTAAAATTACGGGAAAACCAAAATAATAACCCATTTAGATATGATGATTAATATATATAATATAGAAAACAGTTTATTTACGATTGATTTTTCAACAAGTGTATGAATTCAATGAACATGTATTTGAGTATTTCCCCTTCAATACAACATAAAAACATTACGTAGGCGTATAATACTTCTAAAATTAGAATATTTACTTTGCAAAGTAAGAATACGTGGATGGTGTGAAATATATTTTCGAGAGTATCTTTAAAGCCTCCTTGAAATGAAATTTGGATTCGATTTTCTTTATTTTTTTTTTTTGTAATATCTAACACAATTTCGAATAAACGTCATAATCTTGTATAAAGGTCACGTAACCACAATGAAGGTTATTGATTCTATCAAAATCAGCCGATAGGCCGTGTAGGATGAGAAGGGTCGAAAATGTTAATGGGCCATAAAAATCCCCATAATATTTTATCACTATCTAAACCACGATAGTAGACTATGCAAAACACCCTGCAGGTATATTGTATATATTATATATGTATAATCAAACAACCCCATGTTCTCCACAATACAACCTCCGTTCATATTATTATCTTCTATATCAACCCTCTGTTCTGTGCTGTCCCATGATAATAAATCGAAAGCTGCAAGGATTTGGCACCATTTAATCTCCCCTATCTTATTTATAATATAATGATGATTGCTTGACTTTGATATTTTACACTTTGTTATTGTAATTTGTCCCGGATACGATGAAATTATATAATAATTTAAATTATTTATTTTAATGAAAGATAAAAAATATAAATCCATACATTTTTGATGGAACTCCTTTTTAATTAATTAGTAAGCAAAAGGAATACATTTTTATACCATTTATTTATTTGACTATCAAACATACAGGCATGTTATTCATTATTATGTTATTCATAATTCTACAATGATTGAAATTAATATTGTTAGTATTTTAAATAAAATACTAAGATGATTTGAAATTATTTTTAAAGATACTAAAAGAAAAAAATAGGTATTTTTTTTAATTCACCAAATGATCAATACGATTTTAATATACCGTAAATTTATAATTATATGTCGTCTTATTATGATATTATTGAATAAAGGGATCTGTGTAGTAAATTTTAGTATTAGAATTTTAAATTTAGTATTATTATTAATAGTAGTATTATAAATATGTCATTTTTCGGAAATTGAGAATTCCTAATAGCTATTTAATAATATTAAAATCTTAATAATTATGTATACCTACGGATACTTTCTTAAATCTTGCGGGGATAAAAGCGCGATGTTAGAACATAATGTATTTATGTATGTATATATGTAGGTTTATTAATGAATTGATATAGTTATCTTTGACATACATATATTTTAAGTTTTTTTTTAATTATCATACATTCGTTATTTCAAGATTGAGTATTATATGTCTTCATACAATCCGTTAGATGTGTGTAAATTTGGTTGTATATAAAGTATGCAGAGTTGATGGGTGATGGGAGTGTACGGGTGGTGAATTTATGGGTGGTGGAGGGTTGAACAGTGTAAGAGGTTATTCATTCAAATTAAACCCTCCCTAAAGTAGATTATCCTACACTACAACCACCAACTTTGCAGCCTACGTGGACACAACACTATATCCTGTTCTATCCTCTCATGTCCTACCGAAACACTTCTTTTTGACGACTAAGCTGAATTTTCATAACATTGCAAACTCGCCGTACAACAAACCACGCCGTTATGGAAATATTATGATGTGCTCAGTACTAAATTACACCATATCTTAATAAATCATCGCAATTTTGTGATTCTTCTACTATTCATCAAATTATCCATTTAGGCAATTTAGTAGCAGATCTATGGCTTTTTGTCATCAAATTACACTGACAAATTTGCTACGCGGGGGATGTTATATACAAATTACCCCCAACAATATAATCCTAATCCACACGCCAACTATGCCAATTTTGTATTAATTTATATCATAATTACTTATTTAATTTATTATTAATTAAGTATTGAACAAAAAAAAAAAATTTATAAGGGTTGGTCGATTGAATTGACTTCTAAATATGTGGTAATGTTTATTTGACCCAAAATTATATTACTTGGACTGAATATATATATCAATATATGAATATAAAAATGTATTGGGTTTCTATTGGGTTAGAAAGGTATTGTAAAATGGGAATTAGTTTTGAATACAATAAAAATATTTAATCAAAGTTTCTTGAAAAGAATGGCCGCTTTAATTTCGGATAAATATGGACATGGATTTGTTATTATTAATATAAATAAAAATATAAACTACTTTAAGTTCACCCTAAAATCTTAAATAATTTTGCATATCAAATCAAAATGTAATTTAAAATATCCTTGATTGATTAAAATATCCTCATCACTCAAATTATATTGAAAATGCATCTTTCCGTTATAAGGCCGTATATTCCCTCGGTGCAGAATATCTCTACTATCGGATTGTTACTAGCAGCTAGTAAAATAAAATCCACACATGATTTGTGGTAAATAGAATAGGACATAGTCACACACAAAAGTAAATATACACAAGGCACTAACAAGCCGCAATTTCGACAGCCAACAAGTCCATGGACGAGCATTTAACGAACACGTTTTGTCCCTACCGTAGATATTTCAATTATTAAATAACAGTTTACTTATTAAAAAAATACCCTGTTATTAAATAATCAACCGGATATAAAAACAATCATAAATCCCACGTATCTTAATAATTTTAACGCCTGTCGTGTAGTTTTAAATTGCTATCTTTCGACTTAAAATGCAATTTTATAGGATAATTTTTCATTTTTGAAAAATATCAAAATATGAAAATGCACCGCATTTTAATGAAAAGAATTTGTCTGAATGGCGAAAAGAGGCTTCATATTTGTGGCTGTGTTGAAATGAATTTCAGAATCGTTAGTGAAAGCTTTTATACTCGTACAGCCTTATTGAGATTGAAGACGAACTGACTATAACTTTAATTAACTATTTGAATTTCGGATTTATCATCATATGTTTGAAAAAAAGAGAGAGAACTTTGTTTTTATTGTATATTTTTATTTTTGTTTTTTATTCTATTACAGAACTTGTCCGTTTAAATAGATAAGGATTAATATTATATTCCATATACTTAAGTTAATGTTAATGTATTGTTAAACAATAACAAATAATTTACAAAGATATGTATTACAATTTCTTTTAGAAATATGAGGATTAAAAAATGATTACATCAATAAACTCTACATTAAAAAAAATAATTATAAAATATATTATGTAATGTTTAGAACTAAATAACAGGTTGTTTAGGTAAAACCATAATAATTTGCAAAGAGATGGAATAACTAATCATATAATCAACATTTACTTACAATTCATATATAAACTTTCATAATGCTAATGTATTCAAATTTTATGAATAATAAAAATTCTTGTCTGAAACAATTTATTAAGATTTTTGCACTTTTAATTCTAATAACCTTTTTTTAAAAATAAATTTGCACTACTATTTGAGAAAAAATACATTGAAAGAATCCACTGATATATTTTAGTAGAAAAAAATTATATATAACACAATGACAGATAATAACGATTTGTGTGAATAATCCTAGTATAATTGAAGTAACGATTTCTTTTTGGTGGGTAAATGTGATGTGTGTCTCGTTCCCAAGAATATATTCGCGCAACGGCTTGTAATTGAAAATAATTCTTTAGAAAGCACGATATTACATTTGTCTGTCTTAACGAGTTTCATTTTGCCGAAGATACAATCATTCAAGGAGCGTTGGGTTTATTCTGTGTGCCGAATTACAAGATTCTTCAATAGATCGATGGAGGCTTTCCAATCCACTCCGCACAGATGGAAAATAAAACAGGCGATAAAAAGAAGGGGTGGTCCGGGGTGGCGTGAGCAAAGCTGAAATTTCTTACTTACGACTTTCAATATCCTCACATCGAAAGTGTTGATCGGAATGAGAAGGTGGTTATCCGAGGGTGTGAGGGTGAGGCGTCACTATTCCTGGAAATGGGAAAGGAGAAGCATCTGCCAGGAAGATAATGAGGAATGGACGGGTTGCGGGAAACTATTTGCACCACTCAATATACAACACACAATAATGCATATTGTGAAACAATTTTAATATAACGCCCACCATATTATTATATATATAGTAATCTTCATACTTTGAGGCTTGCTCTATATTGCTTTGACACTTTTGCAATTTCCTATTCGAACTTTTGCATTTTAAATCAGTACGCAATTTCATCAAACTTGCTCTCTTTAAATATATTTAGATGATAAAAATAGACCGTCCACCTAAATTATTATATTAAAAATACTATCTAGATCGAGTCATACTTGGAAGAAAATTGAACACTGGAGGCACATTTGACGTGGAAAATCATTCTAATTATTCAACTAATAATTAACAATCTTCATTTTATGAGTGGTTGATAAATTTAGTGTACCAATTGAATTATTTCTGAATGACTTGAATGTTGAATTTTCATAGTTTATTTACACCTTTTGTTGTTGTTTTGATTGTTTTAAACACATTAATTGATAATGACCTAAATTTGAGGTTTTTTCCCACTGATAGCTAGGTCTACTAATTTATAATTAAAAAATGGAAAATTTACATTATTTATCTAAATTTTCAAAGAAATCTCCCTTATTATAAAAAGTTTTTTCCCATTCGCACATTAGTATTATATAGATTTTGATAAATCAACGGCAAAAGAATTTATTTTTATACACAAAATTTAAAAGTTTATATGATTTTAAGGTTGATTCTTCAGACAGTGGTTATTTAAAAAAAAAAAAACAACCTACTTAAGGGTTTAATGATACTTAGTTTGATCGATTTCAATTCAATCATTTATCCTCATTTCAATAAACAATATTTTGAATAAAACGGACCAAAATTTAAGCTTATCAATCAATAATAATATTTAATTTTAGATATAAATGTCATTCAGCAAGTATTCTTTGATTCAATAAAATCGCCTACAATTAAATATAAAAATATCCATTTAACGTTAATCGTAGTTTTAAATGAACGGTGAACTAGATCAATTTAAAATTTGCATGAGTAAATTTCATCAAAGTTGTGATAATTACAATTTGAACTTCTGCTTTCGGCTCGCCGTTAAAAGAATAACCAACTTTTAATCACTATGACGTTTTTTTATAAATATATTTTTTGTTCGCTATAAATACGTTCGCCTGGAAATAATTAACTTGAGTGAGAGTTTCGAGTCAAACTTATGGATCGGTACTGACATTTTTATAATTACCAACCATCATTACAAGATTTATTTATCTTTTTAATTTGCTGGAAAAATGTTCTCTCTCTCTCTCTCTACTCGTTTTCTTATTATATCATAGAATCACAATTATATTTCCACTGTATAAATATGTATAGCAGTGTCGATGACATCTTTAAAAGCTCTTCAACGAATAATGCAAGAAGGGTATACATATACATTTTTTTTGTATACATTTTATATTTTAAAAGACGAAGGCTTTTGCACCCCCAGGGAGAATGAACAAAGAGGGGTTGTGGTGTCATTTCAAATCATTCCGAGATGAAGGCTCTCTTCGTTCCACATCAGGGAACTTCCGAGTTCTCACCGACCTTTCACAATATCTACACATTCATATTCTACAGTTTTGTGCATAAAACCAAGTCTTTATTTATTAATTATTTCAATATTTTTCTTGAAGAAGTTTTAACACAGTCTGACTTTAAAATTTGTATGGAAAATACTCATTAATCACGCATATTTCGTTTCCCGAAATATTTTTAACCTCATCCAATATTTTTTCAAGCCAATAATTTTATTACAAATATATTAAAATATTTATTGTTGTTTATTTTTTTTTAACTTTAAATTATGAAGAATCTTTTTCGATGGAATTTACCGTAGCGTAATTTTCTATATGTCTTTTATACTTACCCTTATATTTAACAGTTATTATAAAAATAATAGTGTGTAATCAATACTAGTCACGAATATATATAATATTATAGACGTAAACTTTAATATTTTAAAAATAAAAATTAATTGGTGCATTAGTATTTGTGTAGTAAATGTGATATTTCGTATGGTTGGGTTAAGTTTTTATAATAAATATTTTTATTATTAATTAAAAATAATTGTTTAATTCCTATTAAGTATTGAACCAACACAATACACACGCAAAATTCACTACTGAATATTTCACAAAAACAGCTTAATCCAAGATGGTGTCCCACACTCGATTCCAAAATCTATATTACATTTTTTAATTAATTCACTTATTTTCGCAATACGAATCAGGATCATTCGTAATACATATAAATCTCAATTCTGACATTCTATCGACAAAAACTCTCGTTTTGATTTATTACTAATAATATCATATAAAAATTATAAGTTTATTTTTCTTGTTTATTTTCAGCCTTATTACACAATCCAAAGGATATAAATAAAAACATATATTTGGCATAGAGTTAGTACAATGCAACAACTGTTATGAAAGTTTACAACTCGGTCACATCAAATATATGTAATATAGGAAGCAACGAGGCTCAACATGAAAGTTTTCAGTAGTCGTTTATTGTTTAGTATTTCGGTCTGTCGGAACCCTAAAGTCCACATCACCATTGTTAAATGTTGCTTTGAATTTGAATATTATTACACTTATATGACTTGACATGCCCTTGCTTAACCAATGCTGGTGAAATACTTTGACAATGCTTCACACATTCAAAGTACTCATAATTCATTATATTTATTACAATACACTGTCTAAAGTTTCAATTGTGAATACGTTATGTATTTGATTTAAAACTATATAGAACAAGAATACAATTTCCATTTTGTAGAAGTGTCTGTTCGATTTTCATGTTTTTAGAATGTTCATTCGAGCTTGTTCAACTGTTAAGCTCTTGAATAGCAATAATTCCCCTTAATCCGCTAATATTATTTTATAAACAGAATACCTAAGTAAGTATGATTAAATGTAGTCGATTAATGAATAATATTTAAATTTAAATCACATTTTCCAATAGAATACAAAATTTTACAAAAAATTTACCATAATATCCAATAATTGTTATAAAACTTTGTTAAGAAGTTTTCATTTAAAATAGTTATAAATATTTTTATACTAAAGATATCATATATTTTTATGTAGGAATTCCTGTAAGAATTTGTCTTAATAAATTCTAATTTTAATGGGCAAATAATTAATAATAGTGATTAAGCTTATACATTTAAAAAAAAAGCATGAAAACAATTTACAATGGAAAAGCCCATATTAATTGCATTAAAGGTGGTAAAAATGATTGATTAAAAGATGCCAGAAAACCTCGTTTCATAATTATGAATTATGTCTCTTGCTTATATTAAACTTTTTAACGCCCCACAAAGGACCAATAAAAATACTGAAGGCTAAAAAATATTATGTGGGATGAAAAAAAGTAGCTTGAATTTTCGATCTCATTGCATCCGTTTAAAACATAATTAATTGAAATCGTAGTAAAATGGGACGATTCTTTATCAAAATATTAATTTAATTACCTATATGTTGTTGTTTTTGGGGTTTATTTTTAGACATAAAGGATTTTCTTTACAAAACATAAAAGGAATAAAAATGCCGAGGCTTTCAGCAGAATTCATTATTCAAACACAAAGTCAAATGAAACAGATGAGAATTTTCGGCACTCGTTTCAAGGCTGCAAGATTTACGAATCAACGAAATTAACAAAGAAATATTATATTAGATTTGTCATTGTAAACAAAGCTTTAAATTTGCCCCGAAAATAATACTGAATTTTTAAATACATATATTTAAAAACATATTGTTCTTATGCATAGTTCAATAACTGACTTTAATCATCAACAATCAATCAATCAACAACAACAATAAACTTCACGATGAACTTCTCATTGACTCGTAGTAAATTTGGAAAATATGAGTATATTGTTTTATATTATATTACAGAATTGCTCAAGATTATAATTTACATTATTTAATTAAACATTTAATGATTTTGTCAGAATTTATACGGAATGTAAAAAAATTCTGATAGCCGCTATTGGTTTCTGAATACCCTTTTGGATTACATAAACACTTATATTTATAACAATACTGTATATTTTTAACAAAAATAAAAAAGTTCTTCACACAAGTCTTATTTTTAATATATATATATATATATATATATATATATATATGTATATATATATATATATATATATATATATATATATATATATATATATATATATATATATATATATATATATATATATAATCGTTTTACTAAAAAGCGTCGCCATGTATTAATATTGATTTAAATCGATGTAGAAAAATTTAAATTACACTTAATTTGAAAGCATTTTGTTATTAAAAAACATATTTTAAAATATAATCGTATATTTTTATATTTGTGAGTGGAAATGTCTGTTTAAGATATAATATTTTTGTCATTATTTATACTGCATGGTGGCCTGCTGTTCAGTTTTTTTTAAATCTTGTCAGGTGTATTTTAGACAACATAAAATAATAATATAAAGGTTCGTGTGTATATTTTAACAGGGTGGAAAGTTTAAAATGGAGCCTTGCTGATGTTAGTTTAAAAGTGTCCTCGACGGAGGCATCATGCAGGACGCCGCGAATATATTAAAGCGAAAGCTTCTCTTTCGCCACCAGTCTTCTTTTTGTTTTTAAAATGACAAAAAAATGAACTGAAACTACAGCTTTTCGACCAAAAGAGTAAAAGCACATATGTTGGTTCTACGTAATTTAAAATTCGTCATTGTTTATGCGCACGCGGCGCACTTTAATCCGTTATGATTTGAACTTCTACGCGTTTTTTTTTATTTATACCACACACTTTTTATATATGTATATAACAATATTATTTTACGAAAAATAATAAAATCATGATATAAAAATAAATAAGAGAATCCTCTTTGTTACAGACATCATTTTTAGTTCTGTTTAACCCAAGGTCCTCTAAATTATATTGGTGTAAAAATGATCGGACCCCTGCTTTTAATTTAATTAATTGTAATTTTTATATAATATTTCAAAATACTTACATATATTGTATAGCTATAATATTAAATAATTAATTTGAATGATAATATGAAGAAATTGGTTTGGTATAATAATAGAAATAATATTGGTGTACCTAATTACACCAATTCTGAAAGAATTATGTAAACAGTCTTCACATTTATTAGTAGTAATTTAATTTAAATTATGGACTAATGGGTAGGACTTGTTATTTTTCAAATTTAAAAAATAGGTAAATTGATTAAAAACATCACATACGAAACACTTTACACGTCACATTATTTTATAAAAAAGTTTAGTAATGAATATTTTTTAATTACGTTTGTGAGTCTGGGATTATTTTGGGTTAATCTTGTGACTATTCGATGGCAGGGGTTAGTTTTTTCAATATAATTTATTATAATTTTGATCGATGTGTGTTTTAATAGAAGACAAGCTTAAACGGTGGTCTCTGATGATCGGTGGTGAAAAGTTAGCTGCCTTAATTGTCTTATTATGCAAAAGCCTTCCATGGCCCGCCAAACTTTTAGACATTTTAATTGTTTGCAGTTACGCTTGTTGTTCTTACATCTTTTGATACTAGGCCCACCCCCTACAGAACCACCCCCTGACAGACTTGTCTATATTTGATGTCTATATAACAATCACCCGTACCAAATACACATTGAGACTGCATTTTTATTTATTGAAAATTAAGTGACGCGTTTATGTGAATAGTGAGTTTTTGTATAATTTTATTGTATAAATTATACAATTCTCACTACTTTTCAATGTGGTAAACCACCCGCCCTTCCCTTCTTGATACTGTTCGAATAAATATCCTAATTACATAAAACTTTTTTGATAGCCGTCGCTGCGGTTAACTTGATAATCCAACCGCTTAAAAAACTTAAGTCTGACAAAGCTTAAAACTGGGAATGAGACGGGTTTTCCCCCGACTTTTGAATTTACAAGTTGAATA
>JAGTTH010003416.1:0-100418 GCA_022606485.1 Agraylea sexmaculata
CAAAATAAATTATAATTTAAATAATTTAATACGGTTTTCATATGATGACAACACTCATCATAATATTTAAAAAGCGAGTTTGCCAATAAATACTGTTCTTTGAGAATTGTTATTTATCATGCATTGTAATAAAATATTATTGTTCCATCTGGTAACACTGCCTGTCATGCGTCACTCCGTTTGAATATTATTTATAAAATATTAGGCATTTTATTATCAAGGATCTTTTTTGAGTTTTGATTTAAAGTTGTTTATCAGAATATTTTTGAATATTCAAAATAAATTATAATTAAAATAATTTAATACGCTTTTCATATGATGACAACACTCATCACAATATTTAAAAAGCGAGTCTCCTGATAAATACTGTTTAAAAAATAATTGTCATTTATTATGCATTATTAATTGTAATAAAATATTATTGTTCCATCTGGTAACACTGCCTGTCGTGCGTCACTCCGTTTGAATATTATTTACAAAATATTAGGCATTTTAATATCAAGGTTCTTTTTTGATTTTTGCTTTAAAGTTGTTCATTTCAGGCTTAAATGGCAAAATGGTGGACTCTGTTTATAATACTACATATCTACTTTGTTTGTAGAGATACTTTACCACAAACTGCTGCGATTGGTGATATTGTATTATTTTATAAATATGCACATCTCTGAACATGACCAACAAAAATTAAATCAACAAAGTGAATGTTGCCAGTGAAATAACATTTATAAATTACAACTGCATGTTTAATTATCAAGATGACGGATCAAGCAGATGATTTTGACAGAGGCAACACTAATTTTCTCACTCGCAAACTTGACATTTACTTGGTCCGACATCTTGATATTTTAAACACCCATTAATATATTGGCGATATCGATCAATCGCGTCATGTAATTTATAAATGTTATTGCACTGGCAACACTATGCATCATTTACTTTTAGTTTCTATGTTGTTTGTATAGCAAATATGAAAATACTAGCGTAATTTTAATTGAAATTTTCAATTTGTTAATGTTTCGTTTGGTTTTTTAATAGGACGGTAATAAGTTGTTTATTTTTTCATTCAGAAGATTTTTGAATATTCAAAATAAATTATACGGTTTTCATATGATGACAACACTAATCACAATATTTAAAAAGCGAGTCTCTCGATAAATACTGGTTTTTTGAGAATTTTCATTTATTATGCATTATTAAATGTAATAAAATATCATTATTCCATCTGGTAACACTACCTGTCATGCGTCACTCCTTACTAAATAAAATTTATAAAACATAACAGTTTCCGATTAAATACCTTGTATTGCCAGAGACATGAAATGTGTTATAGATAATAGATGAATCCACATTAGTTGCCGGTCAAATAGGACTATTTTACTATTTGAAAAGGTTAAATGATGTTTTAAAATGAAGCATATTTTCATTGACTTGATACATTTGTAACAGCTTCTAATTTCCGATATAATATAGTGTTTGTTCCAGTCAGAATCATTTAATTGTTGCAACACTGGATACAATAATATAGTAACATTAATATGAGGCGGTCTAATACTGTGATTATTATATATGGTAACACTGATGGTTGAGGGATTCATCCGTACATATAACATACGCACACGTTAGACAGTTATATTAAGCAGTCGGGGCGCGTGACGTTGACACCAGTGGCCGTCACGTCTAGTAACATCTGCTCATTATAAGCGGGGGAGATATGGTTGGTTTAATATGCCCCCTTCATTGATACGACTCATGGGGTTTCCGTTATAAACATGTACAGCCGTTATAACGAACATTTACAATATACGAAACCCTTAGATGTGTTGACCCTTAGAACAATACTGAGTACTTAACAGAAACAGCTGATTCTTCTAATATAAGATATTGGTCCAAGCTCGTTTCCAAAAGCACTATTAATATTTTTTCATAATAAAAATACTACTCTGTATAAATTGTATTCAAAATATTGTCTCTTTTGCAAACATACAATGTGTAGAGCAAATTTCATCATAAAAATATTTTTTACTATCAAATATTTAACAAAAAAATACTACTGAGTACTTCACAGAAACAGTCGATTATGAAATATTGGTCCAAGCTCGTTTCCAAAAGCACTATTAATATTTTTTATATAATAAAAATACTACTCTGTATACATTGTATTCAAAATATTGTCTCCTTTGCAAACATACAATGTGTAGAGCAAATTTCATCATAAACATATTTTTTATTAACAAATATTTAACAAAAAAACACTGCTGAGTACTTCACAGAAACAGTCGATTATGAAATATTGGTCCAAGCTCGTTTCCAAAAGCACTATTAATATTTTTTTATAATAAAAATACTACTCTGTATAAATTGTATTCAAAATATTGTCTCTTTTGCAAACATACAATGTGTAAAGCAAATTTCATCATAAAAATATTTTTTATTAACAAATATTTAACAAAAAAACACTACTGAGTACTTCACAGAAACAGTCGATTATGAAATATTGGTCCAAGCTCGTTTCCAAAAGCACTATTAATATTTTTTTATAATAAAAATACTACTCTGTATAAATTGTATTCAAAATATTGTCTCTTTTGCAAACATACAATGTGTAAAGCGAATTTCATCATAAAAATATTTTTTATTAACAAATATTTAACAAAAAAACACTACTGAGTACTTCACAGAAACAGTCGATTATGAAATATTGGTCCAAGCTCGTTTCCAAAAGCACTATTAATATTTTTTTATAATAAAAATACTACTCTGTATAAATTGTATTCAAAATATTGTCTCCTTTGCAAACATACAATGTGTAAAGCAAATTTCATCATAAAAATATTTTTTATTAACAAATATTTAACAAAAAAACACTACTGAGTACTTCACAGAAACAGTCGATTATGAAATATTGGTCCAAGCTCGTTTCCAAAAGCACTATTAATATTTTTTTATAATAAAAATACTACTCTGTATAAATTGTATTCAAAATATTGTCTCTTTTGCAAACATACAATGTGTAAAGCGAATTTCATCATAAAAATATTTTTTATTAACAAATATTTAACAAAAAAACACTACTGAGTACTTCAAAGAAACAGTCGATTTTAAAATATTGGTCCAAGCTCGTTTCCAAAAGCACCATTAATATTTTTAATTAATAAAAATATTGTCGCAACTAAGAAACATTTCTAAAACAAATATTATAAACGTAACTCTCATTTTATAAAGATTTAAAAATATTTATTTTATACTTTTAAGTCTGCGTCTTTCAGATTAAATTATTTTTTTGTCTCCCCTGTAAAATTTGGGAATATGTTTATTTTTAGTAAGATTTTACATACAAATAACATTCTCGTTTATTGCAATTGGGAGATTGTGAATAATATGAATTAAAATAAAATCTCGATTCAGGTTTACTCTGATTTCCTGGATTGTAATGTTGGAATTAAGCCGTCCTGTATAACCGTAATTTAAATCTAAAAATGCATATTAAATAAATAAATTATTGTAATTGGTTAGAGGTGAGAATCGAGACCGTAATTAGTCACACCACAAAACTATATTTTAATGGTGTTAGCCTAATCGTGGACTTTTATGAGTGTATTAGTGTATGTATGTATAAACACACACACAGTCAAGCAGTGAAGAAAGTCGCACTAATACATTGACAAAGAGCTATCTATATTTATTTAACAACACACTCACACATTTCCACAGTAAGACTAACGCCACTATAATAATTGTGTATTTATGTTGTTTATTTAAATAATCTGATAATTTTGAGGTTACTCTGTTAGAGCAAATGTCAAACTATAGACATGATTAAAATTATATATTAGTAAAATAAAATAATCAAAAGATTGTTTTTACCCTCATGTTAATGGCACTTCAGTTAAACAGACTATTTGGGCCGTATTTAATATAATAGTGTGGTAATGAGACAATTAGTGTTGCCTCTGTGAAACTCATCTGCTAGGGCCGCTATCTTGATATTAAAACATGCAGTTAAATGGCCTATGATTGGTAATATATAAATATGCACGTCTCTTGATAATGTCTCAATTTTTATATTTGCTCTACAAACTAATAATAAAGAAAAAAATAAGCAATTCCCAGTGTTGCCAGTAAATGACATTTATAAATGAATTAATTACTCAAGCAGATGCGTTTGACTGAGACAACACTCGTCCAATTGGTCCGACATCTTGATATTTATACATCCAGTTAAACGGCCTACTAATACATCGGCTTTATCGATCAATCGCGTCATGTAATTTATAAATATCATTGCACTGGCAACACTTTACTTTTTGTTTTAATTATATTTGTTGAGAAAATATCACAATTCAGATACAAAAAAATATATAATATCACTAATGATAGCAGTTTGTGGTGAAAATAAAAATAACAATAAATACATCGCAATAATAGTGTGTTAATGAGGCGTTTTTGTATGAATAGACTGGAGTTTAGTTGCATTACACTATTATATTGCATATCTAAAGCTTAACATTTTTATAATTTATGAGTTATATGTATATATTCTCATGTTCATCATAACTACGGCTTGGGATCCCCCGTAATGCTCTAGTGGTACTGCAGTATTATGTAATAATATATGAAAAAAATACCGTTACGCATTTCCTATTGACGGGAGTCCCTTTATAAGTGGTTTCCCAGGCCACCAAAGAAATTCTAGTAGATCTACCAAGTGACTCCATTTTTTGCCGGCGCTGTGAATCAGAAGTTACACTTACCACTGGGCCACAAGGCGGCTCTAGTAATATAGTAATAATATATGTATTTATAAATAAATAATATAAATATGTGGTGGTGGTATTGTTGAAAATAAATGCGATGGTCGGACATGATGAGGGGTTCATCGCACTTAAGTTCTCCAACGGCTGCGAGCGATAGTGAAAGCTGCCATTCCACTTCCAGCAGTCTCCATTCTTCGTCTCCAAGAAGAGAGTCCTTCGAGAGATAACCTCAAAGTGTAATGGATCCACCCATAACGGTCGTCAGCTCGGGTCTTCATATTGAACATTCCTCACGCACCCACAACGTTTCCTGTCCAACGGTCTTCTCCCAAAAATCATAGACAAAATACACACATAAATACATAACTAAGCGTCAACATTTCAAATATAGATCTTATGTTCCAAAAGGAAAAGAATGTTTTTCTTGGAAGAGACGTTTATTGAGGTTGTTGAAGACTAATGATTTATCACTGCATAACTGCAGCCCAGAAGTAACTCGAAGTAACAGTAGACTCTCCAGAAGTAACTGGAAGTAACTGATTATTGATACTAGCAGCCCTTTCAATTTATACTGCTAGTAGTCAAATATTGTAAAAGAAACACAAACAGCTATTGGTAGATATTGCATGGAAAGTTACTATATAAACAATACAATATTCCATATCTAGAATTGGATGGGTTGGTAACAAGCAATCTATACTAAACAAATAATAATGCAATATGTATTGCAAGCAGAGACATGTTCTATCCTGAATGGACTCTTGGTCCCAAAGTCCATAACACCTCCACCCCTGGATGAGATATCCCATATCTCACTGTATGGTGTTCGATAATCTTTGGCTTCGTCTCAATGATCTTCCAGGTTGTATTTCAATTTCAGATTCCAGTTCCTCCAATTCGCATTCCATATTGTTTACAGTTGTAGTTCTTTTACTAGTGTTTTTACAAATATTAAATGTTATACAATTACTTATCATATTATCGTCTCTTTTTCCGTCTCTAGTATATTTTCTATATAATTTTTTAAATATTTTATACAAGATTAAAATTACAATTATTTTGACTATTCCTATTAATACATATTGGAACCATCCACTATTGGTTATTTTGAATACATTATTGCTATTTTCTGAGTCTATTCTTTTAATTACATCATCTGATAGTTGTCGATTATTAACTAAGATTTCTGTTTCACATATTTTTCTAGCATAGGTAGAGTACAGAGGTTGGTCGAGGTTACATACATAAAATTTCTTATAAACTATTTTACAATTTTCTAAGTTTGTCATAATAACATATTGACTTTTACTATCTGAGATGGCTAAGTAATTTACAGAAGGTGCTATAAACATATAAAGGTTATCGTGTCTTTTTATTGGTACAGGAATTAAATTGTAAATGTTAAAGTGGTTGAAGTTACACAATGGATTGGAAATTTTGAAGATGATTCTGTCGTCAATGGGGTAGACTTTGATATCAACTAGGGATAATAGTATTTCTAGATGTTTATTGTCAACAGGAACGGGGTATGAGATCGAACTCGGTAAATAGGGAATGGACTTTAATAATTCGTTTAAATAATTACGGGGTGTTATAATAAAGGGATGCAATATTTTGTTTTTCGTAAATAAGATGGCGCTGGCGAGTTCGTTAATTTCAGTTAATAATTCATTGCTTATTACATTTAATAAGGTGAAATGTTCCTGTAACCCTTCTTTCGTTTCCAAAGAAAAGAGGTGTTTGCTTATTTCTTCTGCAAAAGATTCTAATTTAAGGAAGTTACTTTCAAAGATTTGTTCATTACGATCTAAATTATTTATAGTATTGTTAAAGTTTGTAATAGCAGTTTTGACAATTTGCGTTTGAGATTTTAATAGTTCTAGTGTATTTTTTTCATCGTCTTTGACACAATTAATAGCATTATTATAGTACTCAGCATCGTTCTCGTCTAGTGTTCCAAATACCGTTTTGAATGCTGTGCCCACGAGGTTTAACCATGCTCTTTTAGTATATCGGGTACTGTTTGAGGTTCAGGAGTGATGATTTTATTTTTACAAATAGTGAAAACGACATCAGTGTTCCTAAATACAAATGTTATTATATTTAGAATATTCTTCCATTTAACGTTATCCTCTATTTTGGAAAGTGAAAACGTTTTAATATTCTTTGTTTGGCAAAGGGTTTTAAAATTATTAAAAGTTTGAAATATTTCTGGATGAGATATGTTATCCCAAAAGTTTTGTTTTACAATCAAATGGTAAATTTCAAAATCATTGTAATTGCTAATTAAAATATCTCCTATTCTATGGGTTTTACCTTTTAATTCTTCAAGGTTATCAATAATATTTCTGATTTCTGAAGAAGTGTCTTCACTAAAGTCAATGTCGGCTGATGTCAAATGTACTAGATTGTCCTTACGAGATAGAAGATTTTCATCGGTTTCTACATAATTAGTATTGGTTTGTAAATTTGATTTGTAAAACTCTATGCAATCCTTATACGTATCTTTATTGCTGTTTATATGTAATATGTTGTGAGAGTCGTCGGGCAATGTTATTCTAGAAAGTCCGTCTGCGTTACTATTTAGCTTTCCAGGTTTGTATATGATTTCGTAATCATATTCTAATAATTTTAATTTCCAACGGACTAACTTGCTTCCTGGGTCTTTTACATTAAATAACCAAGTTAAACTTTTATGATCAGTGACAATCTGTACTTTATTTCCGAAAATATAAGATCTAAAGTGCTGGACCCCAAAGATGATAGCTAACAATTCACGTTCGGTTGTTGAGTAATTAGTTTCTGCTTTATTTAGAGTTCGCGACGCGTAAGCTATAGGCAAATCGTTTCCTATTGAACCCTGACTTAGAATGGCTCCTATTGCAAAATTACTGCTATCGGTGGTTAAGATAAAAGGTTTCGTGAAGTCTGGATATTGCAATATAGGATCTGTCATTAAGGCGTTTCTTAAAGTATCGAACGCTTCTACTTGAGGTGAGTCCCATTTAAATTGAATTCCCTTTTTTAATAAAGAAGTTAGAGGTTTAGTTATTTTGCTGAAATTATTGATAAACTTTCGATAGTATCCGACTAATCCTAAGAAAGATTGAATATCTTTAATATTTTTCGGTGTTGGGTATTTTTCAATTACAGAGATTTTAGCTGGGTCGGGTTTAACTCCCTTTTCTGATATTATGTGTCCTAGATAAGCTACTTCATGTCTTAAAAATTCGCATTTGTCCGGTTGTAGTTTTAAATTATGCAATCGTAATACGTTAAAAATTTCTCTTAGTCTATGTGTGTGTGTTTCAAGCGTGTCCGCGAATATTACTATGTCGTCAAGGTAAACAAAACATTTGATTCCCTGAATGCCCGCAAGAACATTGTTCATTAATCTTTGGAAAGTAGCAGGCGAATTCTTTAATCCAAAGGGCATTTTATTATAGTGGTATAGGCATAGAGGAGTTGAGAATGCAGTCTTCGGTCTATCTTCCGGTTTAACAGGTATTTGATGGAAGCCGGAAGCCAAATCTAAAGTCGTAAAGTATTTAGAATGCCCTAATGAGTCTAAAATATCTGTGATATTGGGAAGGGGGTAAGCATCCCCAACCGTGATATCATTAAGCTTCCTATAATCGATTACTATTCTCCATTTCTTTTCACCTGAAGCGTCTTGTTTTTTAGGGACAACCCATAGTGGACTAGACCATGGAGAGGTCGATGGTTCGATAATATTTTGTTCAAGCATTCTCTTTATTTGTTTATTTACTTCATGTTTGTGTACTTCTGGATATCGATACGATTTCGTAAATATTGGTTTGTTATCTCCTGTGTTTATTTCGTGATACATTGTGTCTGTGTGACTTAGATTGTCGCCATCCAAATGAAATATATCATTATACTCCGCGCAAATTTCTAATAAAGATTCCTTCTCTTCATTGTTAAGATGACCTGTTCTTAGATTTTCTTTTACTTTATCTATTCTATATTTCGTGTTAGAACTATTAATTTTAAATATCTTTGCAATTTTCTTCGTTTTTACTTTAATGTTAGTATTTTTTAGTAATTCTGATTTACTTTCATCGAACTTTTCTAATATCAGTTCACATTGTTGAATATTTACAGGCTTTTCATTAGTATTAAGTATTGATACTAACGCTTTTCCATTTTCATCTACTCTAGATATACAACGACTTAAATAAACACCTTCTGATATAATCATATCTGGTGTAAGTCCTACTTTAATCTCGGGATTCAGAATTGAAGCTTCTATCATCGTTATTGCTCGCGCTGGTGCAATCTGCACCTTACTAACATTCGCGTCTTTACTTTTATCATCATAAAAATATAATGGGAATTCTATTCTATTAATTGTTAATACCTTTCTATCATAATCCAAGCTAACTAGATTCTTTTTTAAGAAATCTTCCCCCAATAGCCCATCGAGAGGCACATTCGTTGCGCGAGTCAACAAATGCATTTTCTGGGTAATCCAGCTGCTTCCTATATTTAAATTTATTTGTACAGATCCGGGAGACTCGGTCGAGTTCCCGTTTACACCGCTAATTAGAATCTTATCCGAGTCATTATATGTAATATTATCTTTGAGCGCAATAGGTTTAATTAGAGATATTTCAGCACCACTATCTATTAATAATTCTAAATAATCTCGATCATAGTCTTGTTGTTGAGTTTTAATTTTGATAAACGCGGTTATTTTCTCACTTTTTAATAATCTATTTTTAGTTGGCTGATTCGTTTCTCTGTTATTTTCTCTTTGTCTAAAAAAGAATTTTGTTCCGATGTTTGATTACTAAGCGTCTGTTTATATTTATAACAATTTGACTTGATATGTCCGGGCTTGTTGCAATAAAAACAAATAATTTGTTTATTGTTTGCATTATCAGTGTTGGTACGAAATACTTTGTTATTTAACTTTCTACAATTATCTATTGTATGACCGTTGATTTTACAATTTGTACAATATTTATTATTGAATTTATTAGAATTATTGTTATTATAACTATTATTAGCGAATCTATTTTTATTAAAATTATTATTGAAATTATCGTTGTTGAATTTTCTATTACCGTAATTATTGAAGTTAGTTTTATTATGATGAGCATTAGATAATCTGATTAGTTTATCTTCGTTAATCGCAAATTGTGCTGCCTCTTCGAAAGTCGAAGGATCTCTAGCTCTAAGTGTATTACCATATTCTGGTAGTACTCCTACCATAAAAGCTTGTAAAACTAGTTTTTTAATCATGGATTGTTGTCCTAATAGTTCCGTCGGGTCTGATGACTCAGCCCTTGCCGCTCTAGTGAGATTAGAGTAAATTTTTTCAACCTTTTGAGTGAATTCTAATATGCTTTCTTGTCTGTTTTGTTTGCACGTCTGCAATTCTAGTAAAAATTGACTGAACGGTTTACTGTGTTGGAAATTTTCTAATAGAAATGTTTTACATTCTAACCAATTTTTAAGATTTCTACATGATATGATCGCGTCTGCTTTTCCTGATATTCGAGACAATATGTATTTGTAAAGGACCGGTTTTTGGTGATCTTTTGCTATTTCCGTAGCGTAGTCGCAGTTTTTTACGAATTTACTAAGTTCGTTTGATTTGCCATCGAATGCTTGAATAAAGGAGGTTAAGAATTCTATAGGGTAAGTGTCAAAGTTCGTCAAGTGTGCGTCTACACTAGCTTTTTCTACGGGTTTCGACATTTTAAATGTTAATTAAATGAATATTTTACTTTAATTGTTTTTAAATTAGTAATTTTTACCTTTTAGAATATGGGAAAATTGTTTTTCTGCTATTTACAAACAACTCTTTAATTGCAAACACGTTCTTTTACTTTAAAAATCGAAAGTAAGGTTACTCACAGTTTAAATGACATTTTCTTCTTTTTCCTCTTCTCTTTGTCCTCTTCTTTAGATGGATCCTCGCTCACGGTGTTTTCCTAGACCTTCAATTTGTGTTCTCAAAGTATGGACTTCTTGTCAGCGCTGGATCCCACTTCTGACACCAGTTTTTCTTGGAAGAGACGTTTATTGAGGTTGTTGAAGACTAATGATTTATCACTGCATAACTGCAGCCCAGAAGTAACTCGAAGTAACAGTAGACTCTCCAGAAGTAACTGGAAGTAACTGTAGACTCTCCAGAAGTAACTGGAAGTAACTGTTTTTTGATACTAGCAGCCCTTTCAATTTATACTGCTAGTAGTCAAATATTGTAAAAGAAACACAAACAGCTATTGGTAGATATTGCATGGAAAGTTACTATATAAACAATACAATATTCCATATCTAGAATTGGATGGGTTGGTAACAAGCAATCTATACTAAACAAATAATAATGCAATATGTATTGCAAGCAGAGACATGTTCTATCCTGAATGGACTCTTGGTCCCAAAGTCCATAACATAGAACGCGTCACATATATTTTGTTTTAATCAATTGCCATAATCAGATAGCGTCCTGTCATACATACATATATACTATATAAACATCTGCCGTATTTATAAATAGTTTATTCTTTAATAAAATATGCTAATTTTACTTGTTGTCTCATTAGTTTTGTACGACGTTCATACTTCACCACAAATACGATAGTAGAGTTACTTAGCTACACTTTTTTTGTACTACAAATTATTGTCACTTATCATTGTTTCAATCGATCGATTTCAATGTGTGTAAATGTGAATATTTTAAGAGTTAGTTTGTCGTGTAGGTTAATATATAATGACATCGGCTTATTATTAACTTAACACAACCGTAAACTACGCTTTGGTTCTTATGTTTATAGAGAATGTGTCTTTATCTTTAAGGCATGATTTTATAATTTGTAAGTGTGTAAATGAGAATATTTTAAGAATAATTATAGAGTTTGTTTGTCATATTGGTTAATATCAATTGACGGCTGATTATTATTATTAACGTAACCCTAAAATACGCTTTGTTTCTTATGTTTATAGAGCAAGTGTCAATCTTTAAGGCATGATTTTGTAAGTTCTAAGTGTGTAAATGCGAATATTTTAAGAATAATTACATATAGAGTTTGTTTGTTGTGTAAATTAATATAGAATGACAGTGGCTTATTATTATTAACCTAAACTACGCTTTGTTCCTTATGTTTATAGAGCATGTGTCAAACTTAAAGACATTATGAAATGAATAATTTATTTTATAAGTGTGTAAATGAGAGTATTTTAAGAATAATTATAGAGTTTTTTGTCGTGCTTCTTAATATCGATTGATAGCAGCTTATTATTATTAACCTAACCCTAAACTACGCTTTGTTTCTTATGTTTATAGACTATGTATCAATATTTAAGGCATCATGAAATGAACAATTTATTTTATAAGTGTGTAAATGATAATATTTTAAGAATAATTATAGAGTTTTTTTGTCGTGTATTTTATTGACATCGGTTTATTATTATTAACCTAACCTTAAACTACGCTTTGTTCCTTATGTTTATAGAGCATGTGTCAAACTTAAAGACATTATGAAATGAATAATTTATTTTATAAGTGTGTAAATGAGAGTATTTTAAGAATAATTATAGAGTTTTTTGTCGTGCTTCTTAATATCGATTGATAGCAGCTTATTATTATTAACCTAACCCTAAACTACGCTTTGTTTCTCATGTTTATAGAGCATGTGTCAATCTTTAAGGCATGATTTTATAATTTTAATGTATGTAAATGAGAATATATTACGAATAATTATAGAGTTTCTTTTGCGTAGGTTAATTTGATTCACATCAGCTTATTATTATTAACCTAACCCTAAACTACGCTTTGTTTCTCATGTTTATAGAGCATGTGTCAATCTTTAAGGCATGATTTTATAATTTTAATGTATGTAAATGAGAATATATTACGAATAATTATAGAGTTTCTTTTGCGTAGGTTAATTCGATTCACATCAGCTTATTATTATTAACCTAACCTTAAATTACGCTTTGTTTCTCATGTTTATAGAGCATGTGTCAATCTTTAAGGCGTGATTTTATAATTTGTATGTGTGTAAATGAGAATATTTTATGAATAATTATAGAGTTTCTTTTGCGTAGGTTAATTCGATTCACATCGGCTTATTATTATTAACCTAACCTTAAACTACGCTTTGTTTCTCATGTTTATAGAGCATGTGTCAATCTTTAAGGCGTGATTTTATAATTTCTAAGTGTGTAAATGAGAATATTTTATGAATAATTATAGAGTTTGTTTGTCTTGTAGGTTAAATGATTATTTTGAATACTTTAACAATTTTATCAATTATACAGTATTGAAAGTGTGAAATATAAAAATGTTTATCAAGACACTTGAATTGTATTAAAAGTTTACGTATTCCATATTTAAAAATTTGCAATACATAGATGTAAGCGTGTTTTCTTCTATGTTCCATATTCGAATATTCAACGCACTTGAAGTGGTTTTTTCAGAGATTAGTGCACAGGTATTAAGCATGTTTTTTTCTGTTATTTTGTAGTTTAAGGAGGTGGTTTTGAAGATCAGACGGTCATTGTTCCCCAACGGTCTTTCTGGATGAAAGTGACAGTGATCACGTCTGTATTCGCGCGGGAAAATTGGCGTCTCTTCTTCTAAACAAAAAAATAACTAAAACGGCGACCACCTCGATTTATCGATAGCTAAACAGCAGATGTTACCGCCCAAATTAGTCAATTTTGACTCGGTGTATTCTCGGAATCTTCCGGCAGATGTGTGAACAAGTTAGCTCAGATTTATATACATATCTAATAACTTGGGCATACATATATATCGGTAATTAGACGGCCGTTGGATAATGTATGTATGTATTGTGAGGAGACATAACTATCGCTTTCTTTCAAGACGGTTAAAATACCGTTTAACTTCGCCCACATATACACCATACAAATTACTTTATTTATATGCGACTAAATTGAGACACTTCTTTAGCATATTCGTGAAAATCTACTACAAAATTTTACAACTCACTGTGTAACTACAATACATAGTAAAATTCCAAAAAAAAAATTAATAAATTATATCAAATAAGGTATAAGAGTCAATCTTTTATATGTTTCCATATGATGTCGATCCTACACAAGCGGCATAATTAATTTATAGGCGGCAGAATTGGTGGAAAAGAGATCACCTAGGTATGCAATATGTAAATAGAGCATGTGTCAATCTTTAAGGCATCATGAAATCAACAATTTATTTTATAATTATAGAGATTGTTTGTCGTATAGGTTAATAACGATTGACAGCGGCTTATTATTATTAATCTAAACTACGCTTTGTTTCTTATGTTTATATACCATGTGTCAATATTTAAGGCATACTGAAATGAACAACTTATTTTATGATTTCTAAGTGTGTAAATGAGTATATTTTAAGAATAATTATAGAGTTTGTTTGTTGTGTAAATTAATATCGATTGACAGCGGCTTATTATTATTATCAACCTGAACTATACTTTGTTTCTTATGTTTATAGAGTATGTGTAAATCTTTAAGGCATAATTTTATCATTTCCAAGTGTGTAAATGGGAATATTTTAAGAATAATTATATAGTTTGTTTATCGTGCATTTTAATATCGATTGACAGCGGCTTATTATTATCATACTAGCTCTAAACTACGCTTTGTTTCTTATGTTTATAGAGCATGTGTCAATCTTTAAGGCATAATGAAATTAACAATTTATTTTATAATTTCTAAGTGTATGAATGAGAATATTTTAAATATTTGGGTGTCGTGTAGGATAATATGGATTGACAGCAGCTTATTATTATTATTAACGTAAACTATGCTTTGTTTCTTATGTTTATAGAGCATGTGTCAATCTTTAAGGCATAATCACAACAATCTACTAGTTTATTATGTGATGAAATTAAATATATCTGTATAAATGATACAAAGCTAGAACACACTTACATTGCTGATAGTGGTGATTGTGTGTCTCGATTCACCCCATTGTTTTAATAGTACAAACCTAATATGTATTTATGTAGAGGCATTCTTGTAATTCACACCTCAGCCATCTTTTGCAAGGAACAAACAATGCTGAACAAACACGGCCATCTTCATTCCTGTTTCCTGTGCGTGTGTGATGCTGATATATATATATATATATATATATATATATATATATATATATATATATATATATATATATATATATACATATATATATATATATATATATATTAAGATTATATATATATATATATATATATATATATATATATATATATATATATATATATATATATATATATATCTAAATATATAATATATATATATATATATATATATATATATATATATATATATATATATATAGATATATATATATATATATATTATACAATGAGAGGTCATCGTCTTGGGCGGTATTGATAATGAATAGACCAGCTGTCTGGTTTCCGTGTTCAAGGACGCCATCATTTCGCATGCATACATTACACACTATCATTTGCATGGGGTCAAGTTTATATTATTGTCCATCTCGAGAAAGGCGTGTGTGTTCCGACACATGCCATCTTTCTGATCGATGTAGTGGTTGTTTGTGCACGGTCGTTTAACGCTGTCAAAACGGTCCTGGCAACAACAACAACGATATACATATCGCCTGCTCCAGCGTATAATATCGTAAGTCCAAAAAAAAAATCTGTGTTCTCTTAAGTCTATATGAAACTGAGCCACATATTGCATGTTTGAAACGTCAAAAAATGTTGCTTTTCAATCATTATTTAACCTATTAAGTGGGACTTTTTCTAAATACTAAAATAGTCCTATTTGACCGGCAACTAATGTAGATTCATCTATTATCTATAACACATTTCATGTCTCTGGCAATAGAAGGTAGTTAATCGTAATCTGTTATATTTTATAAATAATAATTAAACCGAGTGACACGTGACAGGCAGTGTTACCAGATTGAATATGTGTGGCTCAGTTCCATAAAGACTTTTTTTGCACTTACGATATTATACGCTGGAGCAGGCGATATGTATGTATGTCATGGTAAATCTATGCTTTGATTGCTGAAATTCAACTCCCAAGTTACGTAGCTTAATTCTTGACCGGCACTGTGTTCATTAACTGCTGAACAAGTGTGACATTTACTCTACACATTTATGAAATAAACCATATGTTGTTTATTTATTTTTTAGTAGAAAAATTGTTTCGGAAATATCACGAATGATTATTGGTGATAGGGATTAAGGTTTTAAGGTGTGACTAATCAGGACCATACACATACATTCAATTATTCAAAGTGTGAAATTTGCTCTACACATTTATTTTATTTTATTTTTAGTAGAAATATTGTATCGGAAATATCACGAATGACTTGATTATTAGTGTTTTTACGTTGTGACTAATCCAGACCATTCGCTATTGAACAAATGTATAATTTACTCTACACATTTATTAAATTAACCTTAGGTTATTTATTTTATTTTTAGTAGAAAAATTGTATCGGAAATATAACGAATGACTTGATTATTGATGTTTTTACGGTGTGACTAATCAAGACCATTTACTATTGAACAAATGTAAAATTCATTCTACAAATTTATACAAATAACCATATATTATGTTGTTTATTTTATTGTTAGTAGAAATATTGTATCGGAAATATCACGAATGACTTGAGTATTGGTGTTTTTACGGTGTGACTAATCAGGACCATTCACTATTGAACAAATGTATAATATACTCTACACATTTATTTTATTTTTAATACAAAAATCGTGTTGATATCTACTGACTTGATTATTGCTATTGATTAGAATTTTGCGATGTGACCAATCAGGACCATTCGCTAATGAGCAAATGTAAAATTGACTCTGCACGTTTATGAAATGAACAATAAATGAGGTGTTTAATTTATGAATTGACAAAGTGTGCGTTCGATATTTGAAATAGTAATAGGCAAATGGCGGGCGACAAACAGCCAGACGAGTCCACTTTGCACAGCTGTGTTTAGTCAGCGACAAGCAACAAGATAAAGGAGAGTACATCATATCCTAGGAATTTCCACCGTGCACTGGCAGGACTCGACCCCGGTAACGGGAAAGGTCATGTCCTTTTGCAAAAAGCGAAATTCGCACGGGAAGATATCCCAACTTCCCATAGTGTGTAGTACTGGGGAGCAGGGAGACAATACGCATGGGGGATGAACAGACAACAATGGCGATCGCGACCCAATTGTGATCGTGAGATGGAATGTCGTTCTCATAATAATAATATTCTTGCGATTATGTAACACACATACATCCGAATGGTGACCGTTAACGGATGACGCACCGCGATCTTTGACAAAAAAAACAACCACCACTATGTATGTATTCATACTCATTTAAACCAATAGCCATAAAATAATATCCCATCGAACCTTTTGATTGATCTAATCAATACGACAATACACGCATACGCACCGCAAGCACACACTAATTACACAAACAATTGTAGAGATTTATTATAAGTATATTATCAGAACAATATTAATACAATTTGCATTTAAACTTTTAGATTAAACTATAGATTTATACCGAGTTTAAATAAAACAATACAATAAGCAAATCACTCCATTACACACACATTATAATCCAGGGAATCATGGTAAGACTAAATCAGTAAGAAGATATTTATCATCCAATCGATAAAAAATATCGATAAATAATAAATAAAATCGTTGCAGAGCTCGTACGTTAAAGCACTTCATTAAATTCATTTGAAATATATTTGATAATAATATCCCCATATGAAGGGAATCGTTGCAGTGCTCTAAGATTCCCATTTAGACTGTTTAGGACGATATGTTTACAGCAATACCCGAATCCAGACTATATATTAAACTTTTAAGACCAGAAATATTTTAACTTCAATTAATAACATTTTGTATACATATAACTATTATCCAGTCCTAGGAGGCGGAAGTACAAAAAACCAGTACACATACAACCAAATAATTATTAATTTATATTAAAAATAAAAATGTCTTTTGTGTGACCAATCACAACCATTATCGCCACGTCTTAACCCCTTCAAACTCATATGCAGAATTATGCAGTAATTTTCTTTATTATAATAAGGGGTTGATTTAAACACTTACCCCATTAGTAAAAATAAATAGATAATCAAGTTTAGGTATCCACATGAGAGATCAGGCCCCAGGCCCCCTAAAACATTAAAAAAAAAACAGAAGCATATTATAGAATCAAATTACAAAATCAAAACTATTCTGCTTGTCTGAAAAACTTCTCATGGTTTTGTTATGTGAATAGAAATTATTATATATTTGTGGATTTGTGATTATACTGAATTGTTATAAGATTTTTTTATTTTTGATGTACTTGATTATAATAATATATTCTTCAAAATCTTCCGGCTTTTTTCCCCGAACAAGAATTTCTTCTTTTACCGCACAAAAAACCGGATTTATGGATGTGTGCTCTTTATGCATGCACATTAGACTTTTATATATTATATGTATTTGGGAATATTTCCCATGATTTAATGATAATGTGTGCGTGCGTTCTTGTCTATTTGTACACATACGACTCATTAACACACTCTTATATTGAATACGGCCCTCAGTATCGTATTGCTGTCCTCAGTATAATATTACAAGAGCACATCGCGGTGGTCTTCTCATACTGGCTCAGCACTATCGGGGGTGCGGGTGAACGTAACTAAACCGTTAAAAACAAGACACTCCGTTGGTCTGGTTAGTGTTTTTGTTTTGGTTTTATCGTGTGACATATGGCGTTGGCCAAAACCACATGTCGCATATTTTTCATACTCGAGTGCTCCTCCAAGTCTTCGAGGAGCCATGATTTGTGATCTTGAGAATATATATATAAAAAAAAATGTAGCAAAACACCCGGCGAAATTTGAATTTGTAATGTAGACAAACGGTTACGTGGTTTGGGCAAAAAAAACATAAAATAGAATAATGCATTCATTTAAATCTGTTAACGGTTTTCGAATAGGATTTGTGAAAGGCTTGTCGATTTCGATAAGTTTATTTATACAACGTATTGTTTTGTACATAAAAATGATAATGTGAAATTACGATTATGCAATAATTTATTTATTAACCGTTGCGAAATGGCAACACCGTGTTAAACGGTCAGCTGTTGGTTTCGCGCCAGAGTCAGTGTCTTGTCAGCTGTTGACCGAGTAACATCTCCTGGGGTACTTGCTCTTGTGATATATTTTAATAGAAACACATTTTTAATAATAAATTATATATGCAAATGGTGTGTTTCGGTGAGGATTATTGTTAATTTTTTTATTAATTCGTAGTGTTAAATTTATTTATTTTTTTCTTCAGATTGTTGACTGACAAGTTTTCTCTGGGCGCCGTGAAGAGAATATCTAAGAGATCCCCAGGAATGGAGCTGTCTTCCAGTAGCAAGATGCCCCGGCTGATGTTCTCCAAGAGTCCATCATCACCGTTCAAGAGTTCCCCGCTGAAGGCCGTCGATAATATCATGATGAATCCGTCGCCGATGACTTCAATGAACATCGCCTACTCCAAGTTTAGTCTGAAAAATAACGACAACGACAAGGAGAACAGTTTCCCGAGTTCGTCGGGTCTCCAACTCCTCGGCAATGAGAAGTCTTGTACAATATTCGGATCGGGTTCTTTGCTGAAGCCTCAAGATGGACAGAGCCCTTTGAGGAGTAACACCGGAGAAAGATTCCCGAGGAGGAAGTTCGGCGATTTGTTAAACTGTGAAGAGAACGGAAAGACACCTTCAAAGGTAATAAAATCATTAATTAATACACTCACTCTAATATTAATTAAATTTTACATTTCAGTTTTCAGTTGTGAGGAACAGTTTGTCTAAAGGATCTTACTCAATGCCCTCCAAGTCCTCGAAAAAGTCTAATGAAGTATTATCCGCTTTGGACTTTGGATCTAGAGATTCTGGCTTTGAGAACTCTTCGAGTTTTGAGGAAAGATTGCACAAAATGTCACCAGTTGATGAGGCAGCTGCTTTTAGCAAGCAGAGGTTGACTTATGAAGAAGAACTCTCCGAATCTGCAAGGGATTTCGACGAGAATGTTCATAAAGAACCTTTCTCCGATTATGAGTTCGATACGCTGCATGATCTTGAAGAATATGATACGGAAAGATGCACGGAGACGACCATGTCTAAATATGAAATTATCAGCACCGATTCACCTAATATAACTTCAGGTCATGTGAGTACAATATTTGCTAGAGATTTCGAATTCGGATCCCCCATCGGAGACACAGAGACCTCGACTACTTTCGGAGAGCTACCCAAAACAACCCGCTCCAACAGACGAATGCCAATGAAATCGGAAACAACCAGAATGCTCAACTTCGACATGGTTGCATCATCTCCTTCTCCATCGCCATTTAAATTTACCTCGCCCAGCGGCGTTCCTAAAAGAACTCCTCTCAAAGAAGCAGTCAATCAAAGCCGCAGCAATCTCCTGTTCAAAAGACCCATCTCGGAAGACACTCCCAAAAGATCCTTCTCCTTCGACTGCAGCTCTGAAAGCGGATGCATATCAGAAATGGAAGAGTCCATGCTCTTTGATATGGATACCGAAGACAGTCCGAGTATGATGCCTTCAAGCCTCAGTGCGCTCATTTCTTGTGATATTAAAAATGGAGAAGGATCATCGGAGAAAGCTACCCCCATTCGACCAGCCGCCAACAGCATGATCAAGAGACCGTCCTTAAGAAGGGCAATAAGCCTGCAGCAAGAGTGCAATCCAGTAGAAAGGGTGCGTGTGACATTATTCAAAAGCCCCAACAAATCGCTGAAGAGGAACGAAGCATCGACTTCAACCGAAGATAATCCCAGTAAAAAACGTAAAAGCACCAGCTTGCACTGCATAGAAGAGACACGAATCCCCACCCGTCCGCTTCTCTACCGCGCCCACTCTGAAAACGAAGCCACTATCATGAAAGCATTCGCAAGACGTAAGTACTATAATAAAAATATATCAATACAGATATAATTAATAATGCATATATTTTTTTAACAGCTCAAACAGAACCTGATTTAGTGGGTGATTTTTCAAGACCGTTCGTTCTTCCGTTGACTGAAAGCAAACATCAAGATTTAAAATCTATCGATAGTGATACATTAGCAGCGCTCATCCGTGGCGATTTTAAAGATTCTGTTAAATCGTACAAAGTAAGTTTTTTTTGTCAACAATTATTCAATGAATATGTTATTAATGTATTTGTTTAGATTATAGATTGTCGATATCCTTATGAATTTGACGGCGGTCATATTGTGGATGCGGAGAATCTTTACTCGGAGCAAATGATCAAGAAGCAACTATTGACTAATGTCTCCGAACCGGAATCGGGAGACTCCAGCAGACACATCCTCATATTCCACTGTGAATTCTCAACAGAGCGAGGACCAAGATTGTAAGTTTTTTTTAACATAATCTAATAGAATTGTTAGTAATAATATTATATAATTGTAGATGCCGATATCTGAGGGCGGAAGATAGAGCTTTGAATAGAGATAGGTATCCGTGTTTGATGTATCCCGAGATTTATGTACTCCGAGGCGGGTACCGCCACTTCCATACTCTTCACGGCGAACTCTGCCGTCCGATCGCCGGCGGATATACTTCAATGCTGGATCCGAAACACGCCACGGCATTCCGGCAAATCCGAGCGCAGAACAAAGAGAAAAGATTTTAAATAATTAAAAAAAAACCACCAATTTGTAATTATGTAATATTTTTGGACGAATATTTTTAGAATCCCCCGTGTAAATATAATTTTTTTTTAAATCTCATTCCATTTTGAGATTTTACAATTGTATATACATATATTTTTGGAATGATGATGATGCTTTATATTAACGATTGTATATAGAAATGAATTTCGGACGAGATTAATCGATAATTTCGTACTTATTATTATTACCCATTTTTTTATTATATCAATCTCGCCGAAATTATTAAAATATTATCTGTACAAATTTTTTATAACAACTGGACGCTCCACCTGATTTTTTTTATATAAATTATAATAATGAGAATATATTTATTAATTTTTAACTTTGCAATATCATCGTCGAATGTTCAACCGGCTGGAGGAGTCATCTTGAATGTTCATTTTAGCTGACGGTTATAATAATATTTTTTTATTAGTTTCCTCGATGCGCTTATAGTGTTTAAGTGAAAAAAATTTTGGGCGGTCAATTTAATTTATTGTTTCTAATAAGACTGTGAGTCTTGTGCATTATATTATATATATATATTTTTAAATTTTACTATTGCCATATAGATACGTAAGGTTTTTTTTATCGCTACATATAGATATTATATTAAATTCATAATTTTAATGTACAAGAACATGTATTACCTCTCGGTCGATTCGATTTTCTAGATTTGTAATATTTTTTTTTTTCTTTGTCTTTAAGAACAAGTGCAAAATGAACATTCGTTCGCGGTCGACTCAAGTCAACTGTATTTCGTTTATAAAATTACTATATTATGTGAACAATGAAATTATAATGATAATGAAAAAAAAAACAATAAAAATATATTATATCATGTCTTAATATCTGGTTTTTATTTATTCACTATGAACCTCTTGTATATTTATGTAATAAATTAAAGCAAATGACATGCGAGATAGTTTACCGCAAGCGTCTGTGATTTGTCATGTCTCGCCGATGAATATGAATTAAATAATAATGTATGACACCAGGAAGTTTAAATATCACTCAAATTTACTAATTGTTGGTCTTAATTAGTGTCAAATAAACAAAACATGCTCGTTTTGACGTTTCGCGCCATACAAACAAAAAACGTCCCCATTCACCCCAATTCATTTATTAAGGGAAAATGCACAATTTATTTTTAATTATAAATATATTTGGGGTGATTAGGGACAATTTTTTTATGCATATTATGTTATTTTTGCAGTTAATATGCAATACATAAATAGCGCAATCTCTATTCAATGTTTAAAATTATCTTTATAAAACTAACACATGAGTTTAATTATATTTTTATTGTGGTCACCCATGCAAATTCATATCATCCATTGAATATTTTTGTAAATTCAACAATAATTAATTAATGTGGTGTCCGTGTCCAGGTAAAAACGTCAAAAAGATGATTTTGTCACCAAAGGTTTCGTATACTTTTATCACTCGTACTATTTATCTGTCAATCTTTTTAATAACATTACACCGTCTTTCAATTAATATGACAATTTTTACATGATCATTGCGGATGTTTTTGTGAGTGTCGGATTTTAGGGACTACAATTATCATGTGGTATGTGTGAGTGTATATGTATAGGGTTTAGAATATACGCATGTATTAATTACCGTGCATATTCAAATGTACGACGTAATTTTGCATGGCGCTTCTATAGATAAAAGTCCATTGCTGATAATAATACAACCGTGATTATTTTTATAATTAATTCTGCATTGTCAAATAATTATTGCCATATAATAAATTGACAGATATGTATGTATGCATTTGATGAATGTGTGAGTGTAAATGAATAGGGTTTAGAATATGCACATGTATATCGCCTGCTCCAGCGTATAATATCGAAAGTGCTCTTAAGTCTTTATGGAACTGAGCCACATATTCAATCTGGCAACACTGCCTGTCACGTGTCACTTGGTTTAATTATTATTTATATAAATATCAGTTTACGATTAAATACCTTCTATTGCCAGAGACATGAAATGTGTTATAGATAATAGATGAATCCTCATTAGTTGCCGGTCAAATAGGACTATTTTACTATTTCGAAAAAGTCCCATTTAAAAGGTTAAATAATGATTGAAAATCAACATTTTTTGACGTTTCATACATGCAATATGTGGCTCAGTTCCATAAAGACTTAAGAGCACACAGTTTTTTTGCACTTACGATATTATACGCTGGATCAGGCGATATATTAGTGACCGGGTATATTTTAATGTACGACGTAATATTGCATGACGCTTCTATAGATAATATTTCATTGATTAGACTTGACATTTACTGTATGAACATAATATTTATCGATAATTGAAACAACATATCGCTATAATAATGTTTTATTTTCAACTAAATTGCTTATAATATATACAGAGGAATGTAATTCACGAGATATTTAGTAATATTTACGGATCGTAGCCTAGTTGGTTGTGGTGATAATACCTGGTAACGGACCATGGGTGGTCGCCATCTTGATAAGGAGTCCCCTGCTGCTGGGGCTGAGCCTGGTGACCGCCCTCAGCCACGGGGGCCAAGTATTGCTGGATTGAAGAGTGCAGGAAGGCAGGAGGACACGCTCCGTATCCTGAATTGGGATAGTAGCCGGGGAATAAATCATAATTTTGAGGGTAACTCTGAGTTTTAAGCTCCTGCTGGTGGTATTGAGGGGGCTGAGGGGGCGGCGGGGCTTTCATGCATAAGTTCTCTGGGTTTTCAGGATGAGGTTTCTGCTTGGGAGGGCCCTGGTCTGTATTAAGGGCGTGAGGGCCGTAAGCCATATTGAAGAGTGCATCAGGATCGCATACAAACTTGTAAACATATCTCTCACCTGAAATAACACCACCAATTATCATCCATATTATAAATAACTAAGGGTCAGTTTCTTCAAGCCGTGTTAAAGCTATAGCGGTTCCGATGTTTGTATCGCAAGCATTCAAGAGAATACATACATACAGGCGACTCGAGCTTAAGCGACGCGTTATAACACCTGGATATCGGCGAGCTAGGATTTGACAGTTGGTAGCACGAGCTACATCTTGAAGAAACGCATTTGGCGCGTAAATCGCCGTGTGACACGAGCTCGAGATTTAACACGACTTGAACTCACCGGCAACTTTCTGCATGATGCCCTTCTCGTAATAATATCTCAAAGACCTGCTCAGCTTGTCGTAGTTCATGGCTGGTCTATTCTTCTGAATCCCCCAACGCCTTGCCACCTGAAAATTATAATAGTGTATTAGTGAGTCGTGCTACATAGCATTGGTGCGTATACGAATAGACGGCCGATTAATAACTAGTTGTTGATTGCAAAAATATGTTTAATACCTTGTTCATTTATCTTGTTTAATGAATATAAATAAGTACGAACCAAATCACTTTGAATTACTACATATAAAAGGCCATAGTGTATGTTTACTGTGTGTCTGTATTGTGAGCTCTCTTATTGGGCGTTAAGGTACGAACCAAATCACTTTGAATCACTACATATAAAAGGCCATAGTGTATGTATACTGTATACTGTGTGTCTGTATTGTGAGCTCTCTTATTGGGCGTTAAAGTACGAACCAAATCACTTTGAATTACTACATATAAAAGGCCATAGTGTGTGTATACTGTGTGTCTGTATTGTGAGCTCTCTTATTGGTCGTTAATGTACGAACCAAATCACTTTGAATTACTACATATAAAAGGCCATAGTGTGTGTATACTGTGTGTCTGTATTGTGAGCTCTCTTATTGGGCGTTAAAGTACGAACCAAATCACTTTGAATTACTACATATAAAAGGCCATAGTGTATGTTTACTGTGTGTCTGTATTGTGAGCTCTCTTATTGTGCGTTAAAGTACGAACCAAATCACTTTGAATTACTACATATAAAAGGCCATAGTGTGTGTATACTGTGTGTCTGTATTGTGAGCTCTCTTATTGGGCGTTAAAGTACAAACCAAATCACTTTGAATTACTACATATAAAAGGCCATAGTGTATGTTTACTGTGTGTCTGTATTGTGAGCTCTCTTATTGGGCGTTAAAGTACGAACCAAATCACTTTGAATTACTACATATAAAAGGCCATAGTGTATGTTTACTGTGTGTCTGTATTGTGAGCTCTCTTATTGTGCGTTAAAGTACGAACCAAATCACTTTGAATTACTACATATAAAAGGCCATAGTGTATGTATACTGTGTGTCTGTATTGTGAGCTCTCTTATTGGCCGTTAAAGTACGAACCAAATCACTTTGAATTACTACATATAAAAGGCCATAGTGTATGTATACTGTGTTTGTATTGTGAGCTCTTTTATCGGCCGTTAAAGTACAAACCAAATCACTTTGAATTACTACATATAAAAGGCCATAGTGTATGTTTACTGTGTGTCTGTATTGTGAGCTCTCTTATTGTGCGTTAAAGTACGAACCAAATCACTTTGAATTACTACATATAAAAGGCCATAGTGTATGTATACGTTGTACTGTGTGTACCTCTTCTGGTTCCAATAGTTTAAATTCCAATCCTCTCCCAGTCCACGCGATACAGCCTCCAGATGTGACTGGTTCATCCAGCAAAGTCACCAGGAACTGCCACAATTGAAGAGCTCCTCTTCTACTCCCTGAAGATGGACCCGACGATCCTGATGCGTTGGGAGTCACACCTTTAATTGATTAATATTAATTTGTGTCATTTAAATATAGTATATTATGAGGAATATTACCAGTGGCTGTTGTGGAGACCAGATTAGCTGAGGAGTCACATCTTGTACTCGAAGACACCAACACTTCTTGCCTCGTGCTGCTACTTACACCTGTTCAAATTATATGAGATAATACCTGTAATTATTATGTTTATAGACCAAATACAAACGATAGAGAGATTGCGATTATTTTGCTTTGATTAAGGTATTATTTGACAATGTGTGGATTTATGTTGTCTTGTTTTTGTTCTTGTCCAGTGTGCGGGTGAACGTCACAAGGTCACAACATAACCTCGCGATCCCGTTGTGTTCCTAGATTACTTTTACTATTCTTGTGACGGTAGGAGTAACTCAGTTATATCGACACAAGGTGAACAGTGACTTTGCTGTTGATGATGATGGTCATTTACTAGTGGTTATAGTGTATTATACGAATGGAGCTTAATAGTATGTATGTATATACACCGGCTCTATTCGTACACGCATAGTGTGATGTATGCGTGCGGTGCGTATGCGTGCACATGAACACTAGCAATCTCTATTTATACACGCACCAATACTATCAGCTGTAGAACGACTCATTGCAATATACAATGTAATAGTATATGCGTGTGGTGCATATGCGTGTACACCAATACTATCAAACTCTATTTGTATACGCACCAATACTATAAACTCTAGTACGACTCACTAACAAACATTTATATTGAATACAGTTGTTGGTGAGTCTTTCTAGAGCTTAATAGTATATACGATAGATCGTCTTGATACAGGTTTACTCTGATTTCCTGTATTGTAAGGTGAATACTGATTATTAAGTCGGTGACCTGTGTAACTCATAATAATTAAGATCACCGACAGACAATTAACACGTTGTTGTGTATAAAAAATCAGTTGTTTCATCAAATCAGACTGTTTTCTCTTAATAATAATAGGAATGGAGCTTGATAGTATGTATGCATGTATATCAGCTCTATTCGTACACGCACTAGTAATGAATTTACCTGTCTTCTCGGCCCACAGTGTTTTATTAGCGTCTCCATCATCGGCGAAACTCCTCGTACTTGACACAATGCATGAGTTGTTCGGACTGGCGAGTAGATTAGTTCTTTGATCGTGTTTAGGAGTGGTGCACCCATCCAATAGTCTTCCGTACATGGCAGGATCCTCCTTGTCCGTCTCGGGGTAAGTGCCTTTGGTCTGATAGTGATGATGATAGTAGGGCTCCTTGAGGTCCCTGGAGCAGCTCAAGAATGGCTGGTAGGCGTGTCTGCCCAATGGTTCACCTTGGTGATAATGCGACGGGAAGAACTGCTGGTAATCCTTCCTGGATTCGACTGCATAACCATCATCATCATCATCATCAGCGGTGGCCTTCCTCTGGTCTTCCTTCTCCTTGTCATCCTCGCTCGTCTGCTGCGGCATGGGGATGTGATTTTCAAGAAGTGTTATATTCCTTCGGCCCGTCGTTGTCACTTTGTGCCACAGATTTGAACACTTGTAGACTCCATCTGCATTTTATACATAAAATACATATAATTAATCAATATAATAGTATATTGTGTGTGCGTGCGCTGCGTATGCCTGTACATCAATACTAACAAGCTCTACTCTATTACTACACGCATGACTCAATAACACACCATGTGTTATTATTCTTATTATTTGTAGAGTACTTTATACACAATTGGTGCGGGTCCGTCAACCATCACCATATATATATATATATATATATATATATATATATATATATATATATATATATATATATATATATATATATATATATATATATATTTATATATATATATATATTGGTTATTATTATTTGAAAAACAACAAGTACTGCTCATGAAGATAATTATGTTTAAGGCCTCGAATTAACTTAACTTAACTTAGTAATGTTTAACTATAAAAACAACGGCTTAATCCACAAACGTGATAAATCCGGCAAATCAAAATTAGGAAGGGAATTTCATTATCTTATAAATATAATGATTTTTTTTAAGATAATTTAGGTGTTATTACGTTTGCAGATTAAACCACACAGCTTAATTAGTGAATAAAAAAAAAAATATTTATATATATATAGCAAGAGTATAGAGAGAGATATATATATATATATATATATATATATATATATATATATATATATAGCAGTATATATATATATATATATATATATATATATATATATATATTGGTTATTATTATTTGAAAAACACTGCTCATGAAGATAATTATGATAGATTTATACAAATATATTAATTTGTAAATTTGTGATTGTGGTTATGGAAGTGAATAACTCAATTGTTAAATATCTATACTTTTAGTGACTTTAGTCTATAATTATAGATATAATTGTAGAACGTGTGTGTATGTTATATGTCTGTCTGTACAGTTCCTTCAACCATCAGTGTTACCAGATGGAAGAATAATATTTTATATAATTATTTTATTGCAATTATATACATATCTAAAATCTCGAAACGAGTATTTTAATGATAATAATATTAAATTAATTTCAAAATAATTTTAGAAATACGTAATAATGTATAATTAATGACAATTCTCAAAAAACATATAATTTATTTTGAATATTCAAAAATCTTCTGATAGACAAATAAACAACTTTAAAGCAAAACGCAAAAAAGAACCTTGACATTAAAAAGTTTTATAAATTTTATTCGGTAAGGAGTGACGCATGACAGGCAGTGTTACCAGATGGAATAATGATATTTTATTACAATTAACAATGCATAATAGATGACAATTCTCAAAAAACCAGTATTTATTGGCAAACTCGCTTTTTAAATATTGTAATGAGTGTTGTCATCATATGAAAACCGTATTAAATTATTTAAATTATAATTTATGTTGAATATTCAAAAACTTATTACCGTCCTATTAAAAAACCAAACGAAACATTAACAAATTGAAAATTTCAATTAAAATTACGCTAGTATTTTCATATTTACCCTACAAACATAAGAAACTAAAAGTAAATGATGTATAGTGTTGCCAGTGCAATAACATTTATAAATTATATGACGCCATTGATCGATATCGCCAATATATTAATGGGTGATTAAAATATCAAGATGTCGGACCAAGTAAATGTCAAGTCTGCGAGTGAGAAAATTTGTGTTGCCTCTGTCAAAATCATCTGCTTGATCCGTCATCTTGATAATTAAACATGCAGTTGTAATTTATAAATGTTATTCCACTGGCAACACTCACTTTGTTCATTTACTTTTTGTTTATCGTGTTTGTAGAGCAAATATGAATATACAGAGATGTGCATATTTATAAAATAATACAAGATCACCAATCGCAGCAGTTTGTGGTAAAGTATCTCTACAAACAAAGTAGATATGTAGTATTATAAACAGATTCCACCATTTTGCAACTTTAAAATGCTATTTTCTTTGCCGATTTTCGACAAACAAAAGTTATTCTTCATCACTTTTGGCAAAAAGCCACATTTATGCTCTTTTCAACTAGATTTGGACATTTTATTAAAATAATGAATTTTTGGATTTTTAATATCATAAAAATAAGTGTGTTGATTTTGACGGACTCCAATTATAAATAAATGTAATATATAATAAAAACAATAATACATTCAGGGCCGTATTCAATATAAAAGTATGTTAGTGTGTCGTGTGTGTACGAATAGACTGGAGAGTTTTGGTAGTATTGGTGGTGTATTTTTTTCTCATTCGGTGACTCAATATTTTAAGTGACACCTTGTATAATATTTTGCATGTAGTTTATCAGCCGGGGGTTATTTTTGTCGGTTAGGGGATGAAACGGATTTGCATGCGAGGTTTCGCTGTTTTTATTTAATATGTCTTCGGGTGTGCGTGACCCAATCACGACGCCATTCAGCCGCGAGATCGCGACGCGAATCTCAAATATTCGAATAAATTTAATATGATAGTAATAATTGTGGGGGCGGGGGTGGTTCTGTCCACCCCCCGGCGAAGTAACCGCTTATATGCATTAAGCTCCCTGGACAATAATACCACCAGTGTTAATTACCACCACTGAATAATTGATATTAATGCCGGTTCACAACCCCTGCATTCCTAAACGGGGATAAACAACCCTAATCCGCACTTCTTCACATTATAAAGGTCGCCATACACGTTGCGATCTGGTGTGCGATCTAGTACGGCCACCAACGAGCGATGCGATTTATTAGTGTTGCCAGAGTGGAAGCGTCTGCATTTTGAACATTTTTTTTTTAATTTGCGCGAGGATCTAACATTCGCATTATATTTTTTTTTTTTTTTTATTATTATTAAGAGAACACAGTCTTCTGGAATACCAGAGAACCTACATCTCTGATGGAGCTTTCTTTGAGGAGGTATTTATACACGACAACGTGTTAATTGTCTGTCGGTGATCTTAACTATTACTAGTTACACAGGTCACCGACAGAGCAGCTCTGCCTGACTTAATAATCGCCTCAGTATTTACCTTACAATCCAGGAAATCAGAGTAAACCTGGATCAAGACGATCGATCGGGATTTTATTAATATTATTCCCGATCTCCCAGTCGTAATAACCGATGAAATCAATTTTAAAAATTCTTGACTTGAGTGGGATTCGAACCTATGACCACAGTATTAGTAGTCACGCGTCTTATCCCCTGAGCTATCACGCTGGTTATTTATTTTATTGAGCAGCACATTGTATATATTTGGTCGTTTTGTTTAGAGATATAAAAATAATAGTTACAACGTCAATGTCACTTGTTGTCATAAAATACACTTATAAGTATAAGAAATACAGTGGCGTAGGAGGTAACAAATAAAAATAATAAAATATATATGCCATACATTTATCTGTTAATACAACACTATAATAATAAATATACCGCGACGCCTTCCCTATTGGCGGGAGTCCCTTTATAAGGGGTTGGCCAGGCCACCTTGGCCTTTACGGGAGAATATAGTAGAGATGGTTTCCCAGGCCACCACACAGCAATGAGTACTTAAGATCTGGTTTGCTAAGCTAGATCTACCAAGTGACTCCGGTGCCGTGAATCGAACCCGGGAGTCTTCAGTCACGAATCCGTTACACTAACCACTGGGCCACAAGGCGGCTCTTAAATAATATATACAAACAATAAGATTTACAAATATAAACTCGACTATTAGTTGTTAAATAAAATTAATCTATTATACAAATTTCAAAGACGGATATTAGGAGAATAAAAAAAAGTGTGATAATGTAGTCAAATATCTAGGTATATATTAGAAATTATTTAAATTTGTTGTATCGAATGGTTTTCTAATTGAGTAAATTGTAAATTGTGCGATGTCAACGACTAAAAACGATTTTAAGTAAGTAAGTTTATTTACTTGCTCTGAGGTTGCGGTAATCTTTACTCAATACTTTTCACAAACATTCTTGTTTGTGGTCAATGAATTCTAGCAAAAAATCTCGAACGAATTTATTTACATTATTTTGTGCATGCATAGATTAGAAATAAACACGAAAACGCAATACATGTGCGATTTGTGTGTGTACGTACACGATTGCAAGCCAGATTCTGTGGTTTCGGCGGTGCGATCTCAGATCGCTCGGCTCGGCTATAGATTGCATGCGATTACGCCACACACGTGCAATCTGGGGAGCGATGCGATCTGGCTTGCTAGATCGCATACTGAGATTATGGGCACCTTAATACCACTATTTAGGAGTACAAGGTTGTATTTTATAATATGTGTAGTCTGCACTATGTACTATAATAGTATATATATGATCGAAAAACAAAGTGTACAAGGTTGTTAATAAATTTTGCAAGGCCCCCGCGGGATTCCAAACAACTGAGTGCCTTTTTAGTACACACATCAGGGTTGCCACACTAATAAATAATTAATTAAAGAAAGAAGATGACTACATGTTGGTATAATAACAAATATACTGGAAATTACAAACTTATTTCTTTAAATAATTATGAATTCAACACGATATTTTATGCAATGTATTAGTTAGTATGATATTTTTTATTAAATACACATTTTTTAATAATGTTTGCGTGTGGTATACCAATACTACTAAGCTCTACTCTTATACACACCAATACTTCTAAAAGTTCTAGCACGACTCAATAAAGCTATGGATCTCCCGATAAAAAGTGTCTTTTGAGAATTGTCTTTTATTATGCAATAAATATTTTGAAATTAATTTATTATTATCATTAAAATACCCGTTTCGAGATTTTAGATATGTATATAATTGCAATAAAATAATGATATAAAATATTATTCTTCCATCTGGTAACACTGATGGTTGAAGGAACTGTACAGACAGACATATAACATACACACACGTTCTACAATTATATCTATAATTTATAGACTAAAGTCACTAAAAGTATAGATATTTAATAATGGGAGGTATTCACTCTTACAACCACAATCACAAATTTACAAATTAATATATTTGTATAAATCTATCATAATTATCTCTGCTTTTGAGCAGTACTTGTTGTTTTTCAAATAATAATAACTAATATATATATATATATATATATATATATATATATATATATATATATATAGAGAAAGAGTTATATATATATATATATATATATATATATATATATATATATGTGCTGTGTGCTTTAATCTGCAAACGTAATAACACCTACATTATCTTAAAAAAAAAACATAATATTTATTAGATAATGAAATTCCCTTCCTAATTTTGATTTGCCGGACTTATCACGTTTGTGGATTAAGCCGTTGTTTTTATAGTTAAACATTACAAGTTTAATCGAGGCCTTAAACCTTTTCTACCACTTGTTAAATACTTTCCCACCGTTAAAAACGTACGTGCTTCTTGTAATGCAACAATTACAATTTTAAATGTTGACACCACTGATATTAGAATAATTAATGGCAGTGTTGCCACACTAAGATCGTTACGGTGTCGTTTAGAATTCTTATAAAAATGATAAAATAATTAATTTTACGTGATGGCAACCCTGATTTGTCACCGGAAGTGTATTCTCAACGGGGCATCATCCCCTATATAAAGTGAATAACCAAAACTGTACTCAATGAGAGAGAGATATAGAGATTTCTGACGAACTTTACATAAATATATATGCATGTATGCTTTAATTTTACACTAAAACATCACACATTATTACAAACAATGCGGTTAATTACTTAAATTCCAATTTTGGTGCCTGAATAATGGCGGATATTTTGAAAATGGAACTGGTTGTTTATAATTCATAAGGTATGTATGCATTCACTCGTATTAATTACGATGACGGAGTCAATTGAAACCGATGTTTACACCCTTCTATTTTACAACCCCCTATAATATAATTATATTGTTTTTCGTCTGTTTTCCACACATCCCTTTAGGCACACACACATCATTGTTTGTTAACCGATTAATTAATTTCGGTGGAAGCCATTACAAACACACGGCCTCGATAATCTGGACCACTGCTAATTCTAATTATCTAATTTATACAATACTAACCTTTGTCCAAGTCCCTTTCAACGGGTTCCTTTTTTATCAGCACCGCTTCTACGTTATTATTATTACTGTTTTCTCTGTAATATATATATATATTTTAATATAATATGTATAATATTGATAGATTAATTCATCACCTTGACCAAACGTGTGTCGACTTCTCCCCTTCTGACATAATAAGAAAAACTCATCAATCCGTCCGCCTGAAATCAATATGTTCATTTGTTTATGTTTTTTATTTGAATTTAGAATCGCGTTGTTTTATTTTTTGCCATATTGGCAAGCGATAATAGTTCTTAATGTATGGGGGATACAGTGTTAGTTTATTTGAAAATCGATTGCCGTGGGTGTATTTAGTACCTTTTGGAATTGAGCAATGTTCGAATGAAATGAAGCGTGTGTTCTGATTTTTAAATTTCGAATTATTTTTTTTGACGCTTTCGCATCTTTTATGAGAATTAATCCACTCTTTGTTACAGAGCTGTGGATAATATATTATATCGACTGCCGTGATTTGTCACACCTTATTATCATATTATTTATTTATTTATTCATAGCGAGGAGCTTTTTTAGAAGATACATGTATGTATGTATAGTATAATCAATTTTTTTTATCGGACGCGCTATATCTCCTTAGCTATTATTACTATAACACCAATCACAGCCATTTGCGGTAGGTTAATTGGTCTCTGCGCGTGTATAAAGTTTGCATCTTGATCAACACAAAAAAAAACAAGTAGTATCGATACCACCGATATATTAAGCCATACACCTGAATTTCTCGATATTGGAAGCGCCTGATAGTGCTTAAACCCCCTCCCACATCATCGCTAATATTGAGAAAAAATATTCGACAATATACAGGGTGGACTTGAACTAACTGATAATATTTTAGATATCGCAAAATATTATATAACGTATTTAAAATGCGTAAGCTTCTACTGTGTATTTGACAGAAACAGCTGATTCCAAGATGGAGGCGCAAACTGATTTATTATATCAGGATGGTGGACCAAGTAAACGAGACAATACTAATTGTTTAAACGTGTTAAATTTCAGTTTGTGTGGATTCTCAATAAGAGGTGTATAGGTATCGCTCTTCAACACTGTGTTGCGTCTGTCAAACTCATCTGCTAGGTCCACCATCTTGATATTAATACATACATCCAGTTGTATAGTCTCAGTAGTATACAATTTAAAATACAAAACGCAGTACGGGGTTCTCAAAACGCTTTGTTCGAATATGGAACGACATCGCCAAAAAGTGTTGCCATCAACCAAATGTATAAATAATAGTTATGAATTTGTATTTTTGATGTTTTTCGTATTCGATTTTCGTCCAAGTCATATGTGGTCTATAGTATTCTGTAATAGACAAGCCGTCATGTTATTGTATGGCCGGAGTCAGCGGGGCGCCGCCCTTAACACGGGGAATCCGCCCCAACGCCGCCGAGATCGCATTCATTACGGCTGTAAAGGGAAAATAAATAAATTACGATATATATTTTTGTAATAGTAGCGATGTGTAGTGAAGTATTCGGACGATCTAAAATGAATCCGTTGTGAGGATGTCAAAGATGTCGTCGTCTCCTGCTGTCTCCTGATGACACGACCAAGAAAGTAGGCGGAGTCACCGCGTATTATTCTTCAAAGGAACTGTCTGCTGCAACCATTTTTGATATGAAGGGGGCTGAACAACCCGCGAAACGATATTCAACTAAAAATTACATCACAATATTATATATATACCTGCGGGCCCTCCGTACTGTATGATAAATATCAAGCTTTACACATGCTCATAAGTTATATAATATATCAACGGCCGTGCTTGGTCACACCGCACAACTGTAATATATTTATATTAGCGATCCAGAGTCGTTTGTGGCGTGACTAATCATGGCCATTAGTGGATAATCTTGCTTTTGAGCATAATTAAAGACAAGTAACTACAAATACAAGAAACAGTTGTTTTCCTTTGCAGTTGCTTATCTTAAACGGCTGTGATTGGTAATATCGTACCATATCACGTCATTGAAGTGACTAATCACGACCATTTGTGAGTAATCTTGCCTTTGAGCATAATTAATGCTTGTATTTGCTCTACAAATACGAGAAATAGTTGTTTTTCTTTACAGTAGCTTATCTTAAACGGCTGTGATTGGTGTAATTGTAACATATCACGATATTGAAGTGACTAATCACGGCCATTTGTGAGAAATCTTGCCTTTGAGCATAATTAATGCTTGTATTTGCTCTACAAATACGAGAAATAGTTGTTTTTCTTTACAGTAGCTTATCTTAAACGGCTGTGATTGGTGTAATTGTAACATATCACGTCATTGAAGTGACTAATCACGACCATTTGTGAGTAATCTTGCCTTTGAGCATAATTAATGCTTGTATTTGCTCTACAAATACGAGAAATAGGTGTTTTTCTTTACAGTTGCTTATCTTAAACGGCTGTGATTGGTAATATCATAACATAACACGACATTGAAGTGACTTATCACGGCCATTTGTGATTAATCTTGCTTTTGAGCATAAATAAAGATTGTATTTGCTCTACAAATACGAGAAATAGTTGTTTTTCTTTACAGTAGCTTATCTTAAACGGCTGTGATTGGTGTAATTGTAACATATCACGTCATTGAAGTGACTAATCACGACCATTTGTGAGTAATCTTGCCTTTGAGCATAATTAATGCTTGTATTTGCTCTACAAATACGAGAAATAGTTGTTTTTCTTTACAGTAGCTTATCTTAAACGGCTGTGATTGGTAATATCGTACCATAACACGACATTGAAGTGACTAATCACGGCCATTTGTGAGTAATCTTGCTTTTGAGCATAAATAAAGATTGTATTTGCTCTACAAATACAAGAAACAGTTATTTTCCTTTGCAGTCGCTTATCTTAAACGGCTTTGATTGGTGTAATTGTAACATATCACGTCATTGAAGTGACTAATCACGACCATTTGTGAGTAATCTTGCCTTTGAGCATAATTAATGCTTGTATTTGCTCTACAAATACGAGAAATAGTTGTTTTTCTTTACATTAGCTTATCTTAAACGGCTGTGATTGGTAATATCGTACCATAACACGACATTAAAGTGACTAATCACGACCATTTGTGATTAATCTTGCTTTTGAGCATAAATAAAGATTGTATTTGCTCTAAAAACACGGTTTTGATTGATGATATCGTAACATAATATGCCATTGAAGTGACTAATCACGGCCATTTGTGGATAATCTTTCTTTTGAGCATAAATAAAGATTGTATTTGCTCTACAAATACAAAAAACAGTTGTTTTCCTTTGCAGTAGCTTATCTTAAACGGCTGTGATTGGTTTAATTGTAATATATCCCGACTGAAATGACTAATCACGGCCATTTGTGATTAATCTGGCTTTTAAGCATATTTAAGGGTTGCAAATTTCCCTACAAACATAAGAAACAAGGAATAAAGTTAAATTGATTTAAACAAAAAACAGCATAATTTTTGTTTTTCTGTGCGGGAGCTCATCGCAAACGGCTGTGATTGGTCATATTACAAATCACAACCATTTACGGTATGTTATTTCGGTATGTATGTTAGTTTTCTATACTTTGATATTTGCAATACAACGTAAGAAACAAAAAGGTTTATTGTATTGTATCTGTGGAGAAAATTTCACTTTTTTTAAATGATTTAATGCAAACACAAATAAAAAACTATAAATGTATTTTATTTACTTTGTTTGGCATGAACAGTGGAAAATGACATACCGCAAATCGTTTTGATTGGTTGATACAATAACACAATATGATATTATATAGCTTTATAGGTGTGAATAATCACGAGCGTTGGTAAAAAGATCTTCGTATTTTTTTGTTCGGGGTTGCCAGATGTATTGAAACAAAATGCACCTCAATTATTATAACATGAATACATAGTTTTTAATGTAATTTATTTGAATAGAACAGCGGTGTGTTGCGCTGTTTAAAAGGCGGGTGGTAATTTGTGAAATGGCTGATAGACTTGTCGGTTCTTTTATTAGATTCCGGAAAAAAAGAGGGTTGCTTTCCAAGAAGGGTGACTTTCCTCGACAAGACGATCATCATAACAATCAACATTAATCCATACAACTACACTTTTAATACGCAACCGTTCAGGATATCAGAGTAAACCTGCATCATATAACTGATAAACTACTCACACATTTGTTAAGGATATTTGACAGTTTGAAAAACATGCTCAGATTGATCAAAATGTGACTAATCACGGCCGTTGGTAATAAAGTGTGACGTTTACTCTACAAACATTATTATATTTGAAATTACAATTAAAAAATACATAAATGTACATACTTTCAACGGCAAGTGTCGCCATATGAAAAAAATAAATATTAATTTATACATATCTTAAATAGAGATATTTAATAGTGCATAATAAATGGTCTCATTTAGTCGCATATGTTGTATTAATATGTAATTTATTATATTTATTGCCGTTTGTCGTCTTCTTCTTCTGTTAAACAATTTAAATACACATTTATTGTTTGAGATAAGTGTCAAAATTAATAATAAATAAAACTTAAACTTACTATGTAGAGTAAATTTCACATTTTTTAAGTATGCAAATGGTCCTGATTGGTCACACCGTAAAAACATCAATAATCATAAATAATTGGTGATATTTTAAACAGATTTTTTCTTCTAAAAGTAAAATAAACTACGTATGGTTCATTTAATGAATGTGTATAGTAAATGTCAACTTTTTCCACTCAGATATTTGATTATTTAAAAGCTGAGCTACGTAACTCGAGAGTCAAATACCATAAATTGCAATCACTATAGTATAAATAATCAAAGCACAACTTTCTCGTGAAAATAAATATTATGTCTTGTTGTAATTGGCGCCATTTTGTGTCAAGTGTCAAGCTTCCGTGATTAATTATTAAAAAAAGACTTGTTTAATGTAGATTTTGATTAGAATTTTTTATTAAAATATGAAATTCGTACCTGAATCGATCGATAATCGTTTATAAAGTTGCCGATTATTATTCACCTTGTGTTAATATTAATATTTATTGATAAAACAATCGTCGATTATTGGATGAGCCGGCGGCCATTTGCAAAAGGGGTTGCCGTTTGATTTGTTTCGATCCGTTTTTTAATATTAATATTTTCAGCTTATTTGACTCTGAGATGCGCCCTTTGTTTATTCATCGAGGGTTGTAACATTTTGTATCACTATTAGAGATGGTCAATAATTAAAGAGCGAAGGGTGAGTGTGTCAGCTTTAGAGGGGGCTCAAGGGGCAACAGGTTAATATCTTAAATAAACACGAAAAAAGAGAAGCAAACAACCCCCGCCCCCCCAAGAGACTTACAACCCCAATATTATGACTATCTCGAACATTTGTGTCAAGTATAAAAGCTCTGATAACTCCACATTATATAAGTTAGTTTGTCTAAACTATGACGTTTGTTCTACAAGCCCTACCAAATAATTATAAAATAAATGTATATTATTAATAGGTTTATTAATTTGTTACACCCAAGCGCTTGTATTTATTGTAAAAATATTTAAAAAATCAATACATATTATTATTTGGAGATTTTATTTCTGCCAAAAAATATATAATTAATATTTTTATTAATTTGTTAGTGTGTTTGCCTATATTCAGGCGCATTATTATTGTTCATACCGTAAAGCGTAATCAATCACAGCCGTTTGCAGTAAGATAAAAAGTTCACTCAAAATATTAAAAAATCAAAGAGCAATACATATTATTAATTAGAGATTTTTTCGGTATTTTATTCCTGCCAAAAAATATATAATTAATATTTTTATTAATTTGTTAGTGTGTTTGCCTATATTCAGGTGCATTATATTGTTCATACCGTAAAGAATATTACCAATGAGAGCCGTTTGCGGTATGATAGCTCACTGTTACACTTGTATTAAGCTGGTCATTTACTTTACAAATATATAAAAGAAATCATAGATTAGTAATATTTAGATATCTTTCTTCCGTATTTTATTCCTGTGATAAATGTAAATAGAATATAAAATAATTAATATTTATATTAATTTGTTGGTGTGTTTGCCTATATTTAAGCGCATTATTTGATCATACTGTATAACCAATCACAGCCGCTTTCGGAAAGATTTAATTGCACTATCTTGAGCTTGTTATTTACTCTAAAATACATATAAAAAATCTTTTTTTTTTACAGCGTTTGTTAGTATATTTGCTCATATTCGTGCGCACATAACCAATCACAGCCGTTTGCGGTAAGCCAGTTGAACTCTAATCATTTCTGAAATTTCATATTTACCCTACACGCATAAAAAACAAACACTAGTACATATTATTTGGAGATATTTCTTCGGTGTTTTATTTATACAAAAAAAACATAATTAATATTTATGATAGTATCTTACTACCAATCACAACCGTTTGCCATGAGCTAATGATTATTTGAAATATATATATATATATATATATATATATTTCCTCTACAATTGTGAATGAATTAAAAAAAAAACACATATAATTATTATTTTGATGTTAATGTGCTTGCCTACATTCAGGCGCATAACTTCAAATCGCTGCTTTAATATAATATATATAATTGTCTAACTGTGTGTATGTTATATGTCTGTATGTCTGTCTGTCTGTCTGTCTGTATGTCTGTACAGATCTTTCAAATATCCTCAGCGTATACAGAGTCGCTATATACAGAAAAATAGTCCTTAATATATCAGGGTACAAGCATTAAAATTCCGTGTACTCTTAAGTCTTTATGGAACTGAGCCATATATTCAAAATGGAATAGAATATTTGGTAGTGAGACTGCATTTAAATTTGTTGATTATTGAGGATATGCGAAAGTAGCCCTTAATATGTATCGAATACCTTCGAGATATCGTATACTTTCGTTTGAAATATGTTTGCTGTCCGTATTGTTCGAAATGTATGAAAAGTAAAAAAAAAATGATTTTTAATCTTTATTTTACCTATTAAATGGGACATTTTCGAAATAGTAAAATAGTCCTATTTGAACGGCAACTAATGTAGATTCATCCATTATCTATAACACGTTTCATGTCTCTGTCAATAGAAGGTAGTTAATCGTAAACTGATATATTTTATAAATAATGTTCAAACGAAATGACGTGTGACAGGTGTATAAATAATTCAATTTAAATATTTAATAATAATAAATACATATCTAAAATCTCGAAACGGGTATTTTAATGATAATATTATTAAATTCATTTCAAAATAATTTTAGAGATATTTAATAATGCATAATAAATGAAAATTCTCAAAAAAGTATTTATCGGGAGACTCGCTTTTTAAATATTGTGATGAGTGTTGTCATCATATGAAAACCGCGTTATATTATTTTATTAATAATTTTAATAAAATTTCAAACTTCTTTCGAATGAAAAACAAACAACTTATTATCTTCGTATTAAAAACAAATCAGAGCATTTCAAAATATTAAATAATTTCAATATATTTTTAGGTGTATTTAATTTGATAATGCATAACAATTTCCACATTTTTATTCTTCATTTTTAAAATAAAAAAATTCTTTAAAACTTCTTTAAAGCAACAATGAAATCAAAACTCAAAGATAAACTTCCTATTAAAAAACCAGGCAGAACATAAAAAAACATTAACAAATTGAAAATTTCAATTAAAATTACCCTAGTGATTCATAATAATGTATTTTTCCGATGAGAATATGATTGAATGTTGAGGTTGTGATTTGGTTGTTGGAAATGCAATTCAGAATGTGATAAATCGCGGTGTGATTGAGGAAGTGCGAAGGGGACGAAGACGGGATAATACAGGAAGACAATTTCCTTCACTTCCTCAGTCGGCTAAGCTGGTTAGAGTGTCGCCATTGATTTTTAGGATACACCCTCTCATTACAAGCTGCGGCTCGTTAGTTTGTCGAGATCGCCATGTTGGTTTGTTTGTACACAATGCCGTGTGGAACTTTCCAATTAGATTGATTACAACACCTGACCATTGTGTTTGTTTGTAGTCCTTAATGTGATGTGATGACACTCCTAACAATAATTCAATACAATAAACACACACATACAGGGTGGACTTTTTATATACAACATGTCTTTTATTCAACTTAAAATAATTAAATCTAATGGTACATTAAATGTAACACAACCACAACTCCATTAATACTAGTTAAACTTTTCAATTTTTAATTATTAAGTGATTGATCGCCTCATTTGAATTATTAAAAAGCATACGTCATAGAATTCGTGAAACAACAATAGTACGTAAACAAGAACATTATGACAACATACTTGTTTATTGTTTATTCATTTGACCTTGAAAATGAAATGAATTTTGTTGATGTTATTCTATGAGGACAACCGCCTCATTTGAATTTGTATTATTAAAAGCATACGTCATAGAATTCGTGAAACAACAATAGTACGTATACAAGAACATTATGACAACATACTTGTTTATTGTTTATTCATTTGACCTTGAAAATGAAATGAATTTTGTTGATGTTATTCTATGAGGACAACCGCCTCATTTGAATTTGTATTATTAAAAGCATACGTCATAGAATTCGTGAAACAACAATAGTACGTAAACAAGAACATTATGACAATATACTTGTTTATTGTTTATTCATTTGATCTTGAAAATGAATTTTGTTGATGTTATTCTATGAGGACAACCGCCTCATTTGAATTTGTATTATTAAAAGCATACGTCATAGAATTCGTGAAACAACAATAGTACGTAAACAAGAACATTATGACAATATACTTGTTTATTGTTTATTCATTTGACCTTGAAAATGAAATGAATTTTGTTGATGTTATGCTATGATGACATCATAAATTCACTCATTATAATAACCGATGATTCACAAACTGTCATAATGAATTATTTTATTATTAAACGTAAAAAATCTTGGGCCCCTTTTAGTATATTTTTTTAATGATCGTACTGGAATTATATAATTTAAGTGTTGTATAATTATTGTAGTAAGTTTAATGACTTCTTTTTAAATTAATCTGTGTTTTTATTGGCATTTATTTATCAGTCGACTGTCTCGAAACTGACAATTTCAGAAGGTATACGTAATAATCGAAATAGGAGAATCTTCAATAGTAATAATAAGCCGCTGTCAGTACGTATTAATCCATTGTAGAGTAAGCTATACTGTGTAATTATTAATTTTTATTTTTAAACATGTCAAACGTATAAAAACACTTTTTTCTTGTCTCGTTATCACAGAGAATTTATTTGTAGAATAAGATCGAGCTGTTTTACCGCAAACGTCTGCGATTGGTTAAAACAATAACAAACGCTGGAAAATATATTAATTACATATAAGGAAGGAATAAAACAAATAAAATAAAATACAACTATTTGTTTTTTTATGCGTGTAGAGTAAATATGAAATTTCAAGCTTAAGATGAGTGCAAAAGTGAACTATCATACCGCAAACGGTTGTGATTGGTAATATCGTAACATAAAAATATTAATTATGTATTTTTGTATAAATAAAACACCGAAAAAATATCTCTAAATAATATGTACTACTATTTGTTTTTTATTTGTGTAGAGTAAATATGGTATTTGAAAAATGATCAGAGTTTAACTAGCTTACCGCAAACGGCTGTGATTGGTTATATGCGTTTGAATACGAACAAACGCTGTGAAAATTGATTTTTTTATATTTGTAGAGTAAATAACAAGCTTAAGATAAATGCAACAGTGAACTATCATACCGCAAACGGTTGTGATTGGTTATATAATATGAACAATATTATTAATACGCCTGAATAAAGGCAATCACACTAACAAATTAATATAAATATTACTGTTCTTTCATTTTTTTATAATAAAATATACAATTATTGTACATATATTAAATATACAATTAAAATAAAACTAGAAAAATACACACTTTTTATTTGAATTAAATATCAAACTATTTTTTTTTTAATTCTCTTATAAATAAATTGTAATATTTGACCGCTGCGCCAACCAATTATAAAATATTTTTAAGTTTTAATATATAATTAAGTTTTAATATATCATTCATAATATTCTGTGAAAAAATTCCGTTAAAGGGATCAAATTGTTTGATTTGAAATAATTACTGTGTTTGATGGAAATTTGGATTAATTGCGTACAAATTGGACAAAAATTTGTTTGATTAAAACGTATATTATTTGTCAAATAAATTCGATATTATTTCACAACACTTATTTGAACAACTATTCATCTTTTATGGGATTTTTATATTATATTAAAAAATAAATTGTAGGATAAATTTCAAACTCAACTTCATTGCATAAATATAAATATAAAATCATATTAGCAATGATTTAATTATTTTTATTAGCCTTTAAAAAAATGCAGTTGTGTTAGTATGTTTGCCTATATTCAGGCGCATTATATAATTTGATGTTTTATAATGAGTAAATGTCACATGCATTTTAAGTAATCTATTTAGGGGATGTTGTATTGTATTTGAAGCCCACTTATTGCTGGCCAGGGGTAACAAAAGAAGCCCCTTTAGGTGTTTATATCATTACTTATAATCAAATAACAGGGTGGCTATTTTAGTAGGTTATCGTAAAAGGTTTCAGTCATTTATTTACACTGTATTGTGTTTCGATCAATTACAAAGGGAATGACTTTGCGATATTATTATTCGGGGGGGTTTTTATATTTGATTAATTTACAAATGAGTCGGCATTTTTTAATAAATTAATAAATTCTCACCGCATTGCTCCTGTTTTTAAGACATTTTATTGATGATTGAAGTTTTCCGTTCGTCGACGTCGTGAACTTCGGCGCACAACTGTGAAAGACTCGAGTGGGGGCGTGGCCATCTGGGAAATGTGGGCGTGGTAGGAGAAAATAAGGGGCGGGGCTTCACAAGCCGACCAATGGAATGTCAGATTCGCGCTTTCCGGTCGAACAGACACTTCGTTGAATGCATTCAATAATAAATTAACTGCATAGTTTTTTTTTAATTAAATAAACTAAGCATCAAATTTGATACACATATTCATACTAATATATCTTTGTTTGTGGTATTCCCATCGCCATATTTGTAGAGAAAATGTCAAAATTTGACAAAACCACGCTTACTGTAATACATTAACTACTCTTTGTTCCTTGTGTTTGTAAACAGGTTATTGGAGATGAAATGTTCCCATATGGTATAGATTAATGGGGTGAATCGGGACAAAGTATATAATTATTAATTTAATACAAGCTCTAGTCTATTCCTATACGCACCAATACTATCAGCTCTAGAAGGGGAAGGCCTTACTTTTAATTATAGATGAATTAAATGTATCGGTTGTATTTAATATAAAATTGTAATGAGAGAATGCTTGGTAGTATTTATGTACGCATAATCGGCCAGTTCTATTTGTATACGCACCAATATTATCATGTCTACCATGACTCACTAACACACTCTCATTACACTATTATATTATATATATTATAAGGCATTCCACTTCTAGAGCTGATAGTATTGGTGCGTATAGAAATAGGGACTTGAGCTTATATTAAATTAATAATTATATACTGTGTCCCGATTCACCCCATTAAGCGATGCCTTCATGACTAATTCGTATTCGGTGAATGCGTTTTTTTTTAACATTCACCGCAAGATTTCATTGCTAATAGTATATTTGAATCGTTTCTTCTGTTTGTAGAAAACCTATGTGTCATCTTTAAAGTACATTTCATGAATGAGTGGAGTATATTTCCACAAAGATACTATGATCACAGACTAATCACAGCCATTTGCGGTATATTCGTGAAATGTACCCTTTACTCAATTTTCCGTGTATTACATAAAATATAATTATATTGATATCAAAATTCAAATTGTAGTATTGTGATCGCCATTTTTTTTTAAATTCTATAAATAAAACAATCAATTCATGGCGTCAAATTACTAAATAATTCGATAAACAAAATAAAACAGCTGGTTAAAAAAAATATATTAATATACAAATTACCTTCGACAGTTTTTTTCGTAACCCCACGCAACTCGCAATTCATATAAATAATTGATATGGGGATTTTATTTTAATAATGGACGAGTTTGTCCGAATAACCGGATTGAATAATTATTATTAAAACGAATTTAAAAAAAAAAAATATATTTTATTGTTTATGGCTTATTAATATTTTCATCGTCTATTGTTGTTGTTGGTTTTGGGATTGAATCTTCAGGTACTTTAATTTCGGTGGCTTCGGCATCTTTTCTCTTCTTTTTGTCCTTTTTTTCCTTCTTCTTCTTCTTCTTCTCTCTCCTCTCTTTCCGCTCCGCTTCTGTCTCAGTTTTTCTTTTATTTATTTTGAGCAGTTTCTTATACATTTTCATGAGTTCTTTGGCGTCTTTAGTCATGCTTTGTAAGTTGGAATCTGGTTCTTCGTTTGTGGGATTTATGTATTTGTTTGATGCTGTGAGTGTGTTGTATTGTTCTATTGATCCTTCGTCTATTGGGGCGGGGGTTTCCGGTTCAGGGGCTGGAGTTTCTTCTTGTTCGATTGTTTGGGCGTTGTCGGCTAATTTTTTCTTCAGTTCTTTATTCTTTTTGCGAAGGGCGTTGAAGAGATTCGATGTGGCGATTACTTTCTTCACTTTGCTGCTCTCCAGCCAACGATCTTTCCAAGTGCCCAAAGTGCCTTCGGTCTCCTTTTTGGATTCATCCGCTTCTTCATCCACGTCTCCGCAGACATTTGTCTCCATCGTGATCTCCTCCCGCTCGATCTCACAATCTATTTTCTTGCTCAGCTCTTCGATCTCTTGGGCGGTGGGTTCTTTCGATAGACAATCGTTTGATGGACTTTCATCCCCGCTGGATTCATCTGATATTTCCGTTACGTCCTTTTTTGGACTTTCACATTTCTTATTATCAACATTATCATCGTCCGAAATACACACAACATCTACATTAGTCTCCGTTATAATTATATCGTTTGACTTTATACTGCATTCTCCTTCCGACAATTCATTTTCAACAACATTATTGTCCACTTTTTCTTCCTCCGTTATCGCGCTCACATTTTCTTCAACAATTTGTTTTTCTTCAACTTCTTCCTCGTCTTCTTCGTGACTCATTTCAAACAGGTCCATCTTTTCACTGTCGGAAACATTCAATGTGATCTCGTCTTCTTCGACTACCGTAGACTTTTTCAATTTCTTAACTTTAGGCTTCCTCTTCTCATCGGCAGATCTTTTAGGCTGACTTTCAACTATTTGAGTATCTTTAGGCTTATCTTCGGAAGCATTATTACTTTTAATTGAGTTACGGTTCAATTTGACCTTTTTAGTTACTGTAGAATTATTTTCAGGTTGAATTTCAGCAGATTCGGGAGTTTTATTATTATTTTTACCTTTAAAAATATAACATTTTATTAATAATAATTTATTAAATAAATTAACTAAATACATACTTTCATTATGTATAATTTCATCATCAGAACTGGGGATTTCAACCACTTCCGTAGGTTCTTCTTTAATTAAAACTTCATCGTCACTATCAGAATCATCAATGTCGGATAGTCCTAAAATATAATTGATTGATTTTAATTGTTATAAATTATATATTTTTTTAATTTAACCTGTATTTCCGCCGGAGACAGCAGCCAATTGTGCCCTGATGGCCCTGGCTCGAGCTTGCAACTCTAAAAGTTCCAATACGGTAATCCCGGACTCATTTTTCTCACCCGAAGCATTCTGTATCACTTTTGATTTCCCTTTTGTTTTTCCCCGTTTAGACACTTTCGACTTCTTGTGATGCTGTAATTAAATCACCAATTAAACAATAATCTTTAAATTGTGTTTTATTTAATTTACTTTTGATTTAGATTTCCCGTGAGCGAGTAATTCATTTTCTTCAGAAGATATACTATCGAGAGATATGGTTTCTAATTCTTCAGATGCTTTCTTCTCAGTTTCAGATTCATCGGAGGAACTATCCGTATTCGAAGGGCATTCAGTACCATTTATGATGGAGCGAAGACGTTTCGTACTTATACCTAAAATCTAATAACAAATTTTAATACATGGTTATTATTTTGTTGGTGTAAAATGACAAACCTCATCCAAGGACATCTCTCTTAATGTCGATATGGGCAATGAGCGCAGAGATGGAGGAATCATCGCTAAAAGTTCCCTCGATCTGAGTGAAGAGAAAGCTTGTTTGATAATTTCAACTCTGTCGGGTAAATACGAACACAATTCTTTTTCCTCTATTGTTTTTGGAGGTATTCCTCCCTTTTCGACTTTCACCTTAACACTATTCGACGACATGTTGATTTATTAATAAAAACAACTGCACAATTAAGCGTTCATTACAAACGTCAACCGGCAGATTGACACTTGTGATGTATACATATCTGTCAAATTAATTTGTATTATTTCTTAAATATAAAGCAATAATTATTTGATAAAATAAGTGTTTTGGAGTTTCCTTGTTTAATTAACCTGGAATTTTTTTGTATTTTTTTTTTGTTTTATAAAATATGTGGTCGTATTATTTGTATATTGATCAACCATAAAGTGTTAGTAGAAAACAACATCGCCGCTAGTGTTTTGACGTCTGCCTACTCTCCTCCAAATATAACAACATTTCAAAACGCATTACCGATTCTGAAACAAAACAAAACTTCGCCTTCATCATCACTATCAGCAGCCAGGAGTACCTTTTCGAGTTGGGCGGGGCTTAATGAGGAGCAAGCGGACCGGAGATGAGATGAGCTCGGATTACTGAACCACTATACTCAGGATAACTGATATATTGAATTATATAAAAGGTATAAGTTTGAAATGTGGATTGTGTTTTTTAGTTGATAATTGTTTGGTTTGTAGAAGCCTGATGTAATGTTCGCCACGATGTCCCCTGAGGAGGGCGCGGCAGGGGGCGGGGCTACAGGCAGGGCCAAGAGGAGACACCAGCTGACTGCGGAGCATCCTTGCTGTCCTGTCTGCGGCTGCACCGTGAGGCCGCCTGACCTCGCTGCTCATCTGCGGCTCGAGGAAGACAGACTCGCCAGAATATCCAGGATCTCCTCGCCTCCAAATCCAGCTAGAAGGTCCAGAAGTACAACCGAAGAGAATGGCTCTGATGCTGACCAACCCGGTATAGCCGGCAATGATGTCTACTTGGTAATTTATTATTTTTAAACTTAACGACTCAGTATTTACCTTACAATCGCCTGTATACATTTTTATTTATTATATATTTTCAGAGAGTTAAGCGTAATAGAGAGAGAAGACTGCGGGCGAGTAGAGCTCCGGCTAGAGCCAGTCCGGTGTCCTGTCCCGTGTGCTCTCTACGGTTGAGCGCCGCCGAGGCTGAGCAGCATGTAGATGCATGTCTCCGACAATCGACCGTCGAGAATAACGACCAAGACGACGACGAATCCATCGACGTCGAAGTAATTAAATCTAAATTATAAATCGTCGATCGAATCTCATTGATATATTTTATAGGGCGATGAAGGCTTCGGGGCAACTTACGAGTGGTGTTCACAAGTAAGAGTCCGCGCAACCGCCCTTCAGGCTCGAGAAGGCGGAGACACACCTTACGGAGCCACGAGGATTCGGCAAACCTCCACTGATAGTAATCTGGTTGTGGATGAAAACGAGTATGAAAATCTATACGGACCGTCACAATATTCTCCATCGCTCATCACTCCAGAAGTAAATATTAATAAAATATAATTACAAACCTCAATAATCAATTAAAACATCTTCCAGGACGAGGATCCCGCCGTTAATATTACCCAAGATAATGCAGAAGTTGAACCGGATGTAGAATTTGATAATTCCAAATTCCAGTCAAGACTCGATCAGGTTTTTATTATTTATTGGCTAATTAATTATTATTTTTTTAATTATTCCCGTAATTTTAGAGTGAATGTCGAGATATTGTGATGAACTCTCTCAAAGCGAGGATTAGGGAATTAGAAATGCGACTTTCGAATTCAACACAGCGATCAGAGGTATTAAAATAATGTTATATTAGCAAAAGACCCACTGCAATCTTTGTTAAGATTAGAATGCTTAAAGCGAAACTGATCTAAACATCACATAAGCAAAATAATAATAAATAATATTAATTTGTATTGTAGAGTAAGTGCCTTATTTGCATGGGTCCTTATACGACTCCTGTCGTCTCCATCGAGTGTTGGCACGTCTATTGTGAGGTAAAATATTGTTAAATCATTACAGCCGATAAGAATTACAGACAATTGCATGTATAATCTTGATATTTATACATCCAGTTGTCCGGACTTCTAATATTGGTTAAATTCAAGATAATAAATTATTGAATAATTGCAGAGTTGTTGGTTGGACTCGTTGAGGGTGAAGAAGACTTGTCCGCAGTGTAATGAAATCACAACAGCTCATCTCCTTCGAAGAATATATATTTAATTAATATTTTCAGTGAAATTATACTCTGTTCATTCTCAAACTATACAAACACACGTCGATGAACAGAAAATAGTGTTTTTTTTTGTTTTAAGTTTTTGACAATAAGCATATTGTGAAATATAGCATGTAAGAATATGTAATCTATGACTGAATTAAAGTATTTTTTTTATAAAACAGTATTTTTTATGTCTATTACTTACTATCAAATAGAATTTTCCTCTACAATGGCTATATTCAATATAATAGTGTGTTAGTGAGTCGTACTGAAGCTGATAGTATCGGTGTGTATACGAATAGAGATTATTGCATATGCTACACTATTATATCAAATACGACTGTTAGAGAATGTGTAATTAATTAATAAATTGCAGGTATATTATAATATCCAATTGTTTGCATTATTATTTTTGCTGGTTTGTTTTTCTCTTCAGTACTCACCAATGAAACTTGATCTTCTCCATAAAACGTTCTGCTAAAATCATTAATATGAGATTTTCATACTTTTTAATGACAGCTGTCAAATTCAAATGCGAAATTTTCGTTACATTTTATGCATGTATACATAACCTTATCAAAGAATGTTCTAGGATACTCTAAAAATAAGCCAATTAGTTGGAAATTTTACCATATAATTGTAAATATCTGTGTTTTAAAAAAAAATGTTTGCTGTTGTGTGCAAAAAAAAGATGGTAAACATATTGATTGTTTATTGACAGCATGTAGTTCAGTTTTTAGTTGAAATTGAAGATAATAAATGAGACATTCGAGTTAATTTCTAATTTTATTTTACATTAATAATTGTATTTTTTTATGAGGACAACACTACACATAAAACGTCAAATATATATTTGGAAACAAGGAGTGTGAAATTGATTATTAGTTAAAGAAATATGAAACTTCAATAAGTAATTTATTTGTATATTTAAAAGTGCCTAATTTTTATATATTATAATGTTTTATAAGAGTGTATAAATATCAAAATATGAACGAGACCAACATGAAGATCGAAGTCAAAGAAGAATTTCCCAAAGTGGCAGTCAACATCGAAGAATGCATGGTGAAGGAAGAATCTGGAGCTCGTCCTCATCATTTGGATAATTATTCAAAACAACAAATAGTTGAACACGCAATGAAGGTTTTTGCTGACTTCAAGCCGATCACTAAATCTTTCCACACAAATGAAGATGAAGTGTATCAGATGAGCGAAGGTGGAGGCTCCTTGAAGAGAATGTACAGGTGTAATCAGTGTCAGTATAAGAGCACCCGTAGAAACTGTCTCGCTGAACATAAACGCATACATACCGGAGAAAAACCATTCAAATGTGATCGCTGTGATTATAAATGTACAAGAAAAATGTATTTAGTATTTCATCAACGGACGCACGATGGTGTAAAGCCTTACACTTGCGACCAGTGCGAGTATAAAAGTTCACAGAAAGGACAGCTTACAGTGCATAAGAGGAGTCATTCCGGGGAAAAGCCTTATCAATGTGAAGAATGCGGGCATAAGAGTTCTTCTAAAAGCGACTTCCGAGTACACAGTCGAGTTCATACAGGAGAAAAACCCTTTCATTGCGATATCTGTCAATATAAATCTTCCCGACAAGGTGTTTTAACAATCCACAAAAGGACACACACGGGCGAGGCACCTTTCCATTGTGATTTGTGTACTTTTAAATGCTCCGTTCACGGCAGATTGAAAATCCACAAACGAATCCACACGGGAGAAAGACCGTATCATTGCGACGCTTGCAATTACAAATGTAAAAACAAAAGCGGTCTAAATGTCCATAAGAGAATCCATTCCGGGGAGAAACCGTTCCGGTGTCAACTTTGTGATTATCACAGCACAACAAAAACTAATCTTAAAAATCACCAGCGAACACACAAACAATGTGATAAAGTTTAATATTTTATTTTATTAACATAATGTACCAAAGAAAGAACCAAATATATTTAAAAAAAATACTTATAATATTTTTGTTTTTTATTTACCTATAATAAATTAATCACAAAAAAATCTTCATATTCATATGATCGTATTCCAAACAAAGGTCGTATATTCAAGAGATGTGCAGCCTAACCTCTTTCAGGCTATGTCTGAATAAATAATAATCAGTCTTCTTTATTGTGAAGGCAACAGACAAAGCCTAGGAGAGGCTAAGCCCACTTCCCATTAAAAATCTAATGATTATACAAAAATGCTGAAATTTTACGACACAAACCGGTTGAACATTACGAAATTCAAATGCATTTTTTTTAGTGTTGCCAGAAGCATAATTTGAATAAATTAGCGATTAATTACAATGCAAATAAAAAAAACAATCTGGTATTATTTGTAAGTGTAGTATTGTGGATTTTGACCTCGAAATGTGAAATTACGTCATCCTTGAAAAATGTGCCGAGTCGAATATTTCCTACCTTTTTTCCTCAAATGTTGATTAATTTTATATTATTATAAACTCACCGCCTTTGATTATATTATATAATAAACACACCCCCCTTTCTTCGGCACACGATAAAATATGTGTTTATTTATTTTTGAAATGGTTTTTATGTCCGTCGTCGTCAAATGCCGGAATATAACTGAGAGGAGGCGACGGTTTCTTTTTGGAATGTCGTTCTTTTTGGAAATTTCAAAAAACGCCACACCGGATCACCTTTTCAAACTGGTTTCTACTATTTTATTACGCTACAAATGGACATTTACAATATTGTCTCCGAGTCGCGCGCATATTCATTAAAAATAAACAAGTTTATCTATTCGCGGTTAAGCGACGGTGCGTGGGTTGAAAATCGCACGGGTGACCAAAAGAACTGTCAAAATTCATACTTATATTGAATATATTTATTTAAATTAATAAAAGACTTTTTTTTGAATGGATTAATAATTTATTTAAAAAGTAGAATCGGCAGCCCAAGTCTCTCTGTGTTCATATGCGACGAAACATTGAAATTCAATTAATATGCTGACTGCGGTGCCCCCTTGTCCGGATGCTATTAAATCTTTTAATGTAATCCTCGTGGGATCGGCCGGTCGTACCATATCGAAGATCTCATCTTTAACATCTTCAAAGCTGACAGGTTCCATCTCGTGCACATTCAACTGTTCTTGTATTGCCTTGAAGAAGTAATTCAAAGTGAAACTGTCGAGATAACCTTTGGAATGTATGTCCAATAAGCGGAATAAATAATGTAAGCTCTGCGGTTCTCTTCGGTACTCCAAGGCCAGGACTAAATCCAAGTATGTTTTGTAGTCCATCTCTCCGTCATACGTGTGGCATTGTTGAAACACTCGACTTAAGAAAACTCTTGTAAGAGTACCCGATCCATAACTAAAATTAAAATAATATATTCATCTATAAAATATAATAATTATTTACTTATAATTTACCCTAGCAATTCGTCTAAGCTGAGCATTCCGTTGTGGTTTATATCTAAATTAAGGTATTGTCCGTACACTCTCAAAGAAGACGCCGCGGAGAACCAATTTTTTTCCTGTACTTGTTTCGGAAGTTCCGCCTCTCTCAACTATAATTTGTTTTATATTAGATTTTATTAAAAATTATCAAAATATATCCACTTACTTCGACCATATCGTCTAAAAGATTCGAAGCGAGAATGCTGCTTATTCGAATTCTCCCCGTTCTTAGCGGATCGAGGAAGAAAAAGAATTTCCGAGATGCAGTGCATAAATAAAAACTAATAAATGAAGCGCTAAGTCCTTCAAGCGCTGGCATTGAAGGCATCAATTCCAAGATATAATTCTCCAAATCCTAAAAATAATAATCAATTTTAATAGCTATCGATTTTAGGTAGTTTTTTTTATAATATACTTCTTCTCTTAAATATCCTTGTCCTGTAGGATCGTAAATTGAAAGACCGATCCTAGTTTGCCGGAGCCATATTTTCCTCATTACATAATTGAAAACCGATACAGCCAAGACTCGGCCTTGTTGTTCTCCCCTCTGAAGTTTTGCAAACACGGTGGCGGTGAAGAAAGGTCTGCGATGATAAAAAGTTAGTATAATACCGATAGAAATATTTTAAGTTTCATACTTGTATTTAGAATCTGCTTTTTCTCCGATACTTTTGAACTCCGAGTATGTAATATAATGATCTTCGCCGTTTATAAACATGTCGCCTTTGTCAAGCAGTGTCCATAGATTCTTCATCTCTTTATCATCAAGGAGTTCGGAGCTCTTGTGCTTCAAGAAATTTGACCGAGCTTCTTCTCGCAACTTAAGTGCCATTTTATCAGCTATAGATGGCAGTTTTTTATAGAATTTAGGAATAGCCTTGTATGATTCAGATTCGTCAGTTTTAGGGGGTTGGCGTAATTTTTTAAATTCTTCTGTTTCAATTACATTTCTTTGCTCGGGTGTAACATAATTGGGAGAATCTTAAAAAAATATTCAAGTCTTTAGTTAACACAACACAATATATGATTCTAATAAGTTACCTTCAATTTTCTTAATATATGTCTTCAGCTTTTCGAGGAGATCCATATTTTTATTGAATTTACAATAAACAACGGGACTTTGACAGGAGCATCACTTGTTGCTATGACAACGAATATGTTTGTTACCATTGTGAAAAAATGTAACATTATAAATATATTTTTAAAATTCTTAAAACTAGACAGTTAATTACTAGTACTATTTATTTCTCTTAAATTTTACTGTACGTATTCAACCGAATTAATTTTTAGATCGTATTTTGTCAATCTGCATAAATGCATATTCTTTGACATTTGCAAATTGACAGTTGATGTTATTGTAACCTAATTGTTTTGATTGTAATTATAAAATGAGTAGTAGTGACGAAGAAGAAGAGGAAGTATGCCGGTATGGAACCCCGCTAGACCCTTATGACGCTGGTATGTTCATATTACTGATTTTTTAAGATACGAATTTATATAAATTATATATTTCAAGACGAGGTTCCCAAGAAGAGATCGGCTTTCCAAGATGTCTCCGAACAAGTCGCTGTGGATAGCAACGGAAGGAGAAGATTTCACGGGGCGTTCACTGGAGGCTTTTCAGCTGGATATTGGAATACTGTTTCCACGCCTGAAGGCTTTACACCGGCTACTTTCAAAAGTACTAGAGATCAAAGAGCTCCGTCTTCAGCAACACTAATGCCCGAAGATTTCATGGACGATGAAGACAGAGGTGAATTTGGTATCGCTCCTCGCAGTGTTGAAGCTACTAGTGACTTTGCATCAATTAAACGGAAAAAGAAAGGTTTCCACGAAGGCCCTATTCCAGGTATATTAACTATAAATATTATGAAAACAACGTTTGGTTAATATTTTTCTTAATTGATAGGCGATCCAGTGCTTCATATGTTTTTACAGCCAGCTCATGAAACAGTTAGCGTCAAGATTCTTAAAAAAATGGGCTGGAAGCCAGGAAAAGGAGTCGGAGAAAAAGTCTCTCGGAAAGAAAAGAAAACAGCCCGTAAAGTGTATACTTGTTACATTCCAGCGGAGTTTCGAGTAATAAATTAATTATATTTGGAGTATGAGATGGTTTTTAAATTAAATATGTAATATTTTACAGAAGGAGGGCGATGAGGAAAAAGCAGAAACTGAAGAAGAGTCTAGTGAAGAAGAAGAATATTCTGATTTATTATTTGAACCGGATGATATTGAACCTTATTTAGCGAAACCAAAGTGTGATACATTCGGAATCGGATATTCGGGACTCAGTCGGCATTTAGTATTAGGAGGGTCTGTAGAATATGCCGATGACGATATCCGAGGCCGAAGTCATTTGCTGACTGTAGATAAAGGAAAAAATGTATCGATCAGAGGTCAAGCTTTCGGAGTCGGCGCTTTGGAAGAAGACGACGATGATATTTACGCCAAAGATGACATGTCTCATTACGACTTTTCCCTGGATACTCCTGCTCAAAGAGCCGAGAAGAAGAAAAAGAAAGAAATGGAAAAACCCATCACTTTTAAAAATGTATGTGTTTTTATTAATATGCCATATAATAAATGTATTTTTGATTATTTATATTTAAGGTTCTGAGTGGATTTGTTCCATCATCGACAAACTGTCCACCTTCAAAGACTTATCCCCCGCCTGCATTACCACGAGGATACATTCCGAGGAATCCCACAGCTCGGAAAACTAGATTCAGCGCTCCGATTGAAGATAAAACACCCGTACAACCGAGAGAGAGAGGTTACATATTTTTATTAATTTAATTTTGCAGATATTTATTTTATTTATTGTAGGTCTTGGAAGACACGAGTTGTCGGCAGATCAACGAGGTGATATCCTCGGAGAAGAGCGTCCTGTAAAACCTCCCATGGAAGATGTAAATCCCTCTCCGGAAGTACAAATACCTAAAATTTTATCATACGAGGATAGAATTGCAGCAATCACCGGTCGGAATGTGAATTTTGTCAGTAATAAATCCACTATTATGCTCGGCGGTGAAGAAAAGAAAGAACAGGAAATCATCGATGATAAAACTGGAGCCTTCAGACCGTTCTCCGCTAATCCAGAGAAGCAAAAACGTTATGAAGTATTTGTGAAGTGTAAAGAGGAAGGCGAAGAATATAAAGACGATCGTAATGGAGACGCTGCCGGAGATAATGTGATGGAGTGGGAAGTTTCGAGGGAGATATCGGAATTTGAACAAGCACATAAACTATACAAACCCCTCACAGGACTTATGAATGAAAGGTTCACTTCCGCTAAGAAACCCGATGGTGGAATCCTCGACAAAGTATTATCCAGCGATAGCTCTCAATATGTCACCGCCGAGAAGCTCGAAGCCGCCAAGATGGGGATGTTTGGAAAATTAACAAGAGGCGTGTCTTCATGGAGACCGGAATCATTACTATGCAGAAGATTTAACATACCTGATCCTTTTGACGCCGGGTAATTATAATAATAAATTATATTATTGCAGTCATTCATATTAATTTATATAAATTTCAGACGCGGTAAAAATGAAGACAATAAAAAGAAATCCTACTCGATATTCGAATATTTAGAATCGTCTATGTATAATAAAGAATCGTATATTAAAGATCAATCGAAGAATAAATTAAATACACCTCCGAAGGTATCGGAAACTAAAACAGACCCGATTGTCAATCAAATCGAAGAGAAAACCCCTATTGTTTTAAATAAATCAATCGAAGACAGCCTTTTAAAGAGGTCGGAGCCTCCGAAGACGAGCAGCACAAAGCGATTGACAGTGGCTGAATTATTTTTAAAAGAAAAGGAGAAAGAAATTGCCGAGAAGAAGAAAGCGGTTACCAGACAACAGTTGCAGTTTAATAAAGAACTCGAGAAGAAGAAAGACGACGAAAATGTGAAAGAGACCATAGACAATTTTAATAAAATTGACCTTTACAAGGCAATATTTTTAAGCGATAGTGAAGAAGACGATGAGAAATCGGTGAAAATAGTCGAAGAAGCATCTCAAAAGAATGTAGAACGGAATGCTTCACCTCCGAGGGGCATTTTTGCCAATTTAAACTTTGATAGGTTAAACGCCTGGCAGAATAGTAGTAAAATGGTTGAAGAGACACCCAAAAAACCAGAACCGCCCCCTAAACCTCCGATCGATGACACTTACGGACCGAAACTACCCGACAAACCAATCACGCAACACGTGCACGAAATCAAAGACTCGTCGAGCAGTAGCGATGATAGTTGGGTTGAGATTGATAAAATAAAATCGAAAAAGAGTCACAAGAAGAGTAAAAAGACAAAAAAATCATCGAAGAAGAGTCACAAGCATAAACATAAAAGTCGTTGAATAAATATTTTTTTTTAATAAAAAAATTTATGTGTTTTATTTGTGATCACAATGCGTAAAAGGAGATTATAAGGGGTGAGGGTGTGTTTGGGAATCAGTGAACCGAAACTGACTCTTCAAAGGGTGTTCATAGATACGGTTCAATGGGTTGGACTGTAGAGCTTCTCAAACTTTCACAATAAATAAATATTTCAATACTAAAACGAGTGTAGTGGGTGCTTGGACATTTTGGGAATCATCAGTTCAATTTCCACGTGCTTTGCACAGGGTCGGACTGGTTATTATTAGGCGTGGCCTACGCAAAGACCAGTTCACCCCCGACACCTGTTCGAATAGGTCGTAAAATGAGCATTAATAGGGAAAAAGTTAAGTCTAAATCCGATGGATCGAGGCCGTGTTCAAGTTTGTCGAAAAACAGCCACTCGTCTTCAAATTCCCACAGTTCTAATGAAAAAAGCACAATTGAAAAGCCAAAAATTGAAAATCTTGCAATTTTCGGTACGGGTCTTGGGAAGAAAACATACAGAGCAAACTCATTACCTGGATCATCACACGGAAGACTGGACTCTGGAAAAACTAGAAGCCGCCATTCGAAGAGATCTCCGAATAGGGAAAAAGATTGCGAGTGTCACAGTGCCGAGTGCTTATTTCATGAAAAAATGAGCTTGGATTTATCAGACTTGAATGATACGGAAGATGAAGATGAAAGGAGAGATAAACTAACTAAACAGAAAAGTGCGAGGAGTCGACGTAAGAGTGTTGAAAAATCAGGTAGTACTATTAAAAGCCTGTCCAATTCTCCAGCCACAAGAACATTCTCCAGGCGAAGTTCTTTGCAAAGCTTCAGTCCGAGATCGACGTATGACAGTTCATGTAGGACTTCTTCCAGGAAGACTAGTAGGAAGCACAGTGTCCATCCAGAATTGATCTATTCATCAAACTCTCCTAATACGTCAACGTGTGATGAATCTTCTTGCAAAAGCACAGGGAGGAGATCGTCGGTCGTGGCCATGACTTCCAGCTCGAGTTGTTACAACAGTTGGATGGATGGAGACAGACACCAGCTAACCAGCGCTCTCAGCTTGGACGTTAACCCTGGAAACACTCCGGCTGCTGAACGGGGAGAGTGGGACAGCTTCTGGCATAATTACAATCTGGCTGCGTTTCCCAAGAAATCCTTCTACGATGATTGCCCAACGCCCTTCTACGACAAGAACGACCCCAAACAAGTCGACTTCGGGGCGAGGAACGGCTTTGCTGAGGAGAATAAACACGTTATGTTGAGCAGGGACGAAGCCAAAGAGGTTATTCATTGTGCGCACAGATTGGCCGAGATTTTAACATTCGCTTTAGATAGAAACACCGTCATGGAGACGAAGAGTACCTCTACTCAAGTGGAAGACAAGAAGAGCATCACTTTAGACACCAGCAGCATGAGATACGCTCTTCCGTTAGCCTTGGAGTTGAATAAAGAATGCATTATACAAAAGAGAAGCCGCTTGCAAGAGAGTATGTCTTTGCAGCATGAGCCCAAGGATGAAATTAACCAATTCAAGTATTTTGCAGTATAAGAGGAAAATCTTTAGTAACAAGGGAATCGGAAACTTGGGGTACCATATACTAAAAGAAGACCTGAAGAAGTGTTGACATAACAATTGTTGAAATTTTTTATTATAATCAACACCACCGATATTAGAAGGCCGGACAAGCGGATGATAAATATCCTTGTCTCACTCAGAAGCTTGGTCCGCCATCTTGATATTTATACATCCAGTCATCTGGCATTCTTATCGATGGTGACATTATAATCAGACCCTGTTATCAATGGAGGAATCAGCGAGCATTAATGTCACTTCAAGAAGTGATAATAATAAATAATTGTGTCTAAAAATATATTTTCTAAATTACTTATCAATATATGTTATTGCCATTTTGATTCCTCCATTGATAACGGGTCTAATTATTATTATACCCATCATATTTATTGTAATAAATGCATATTTGATATTCTAAAACACTGATTTGTATGATTTTTTTGTATAAAAAGCAGTCTTCAAATTATTCCTTAGTTTCATCTTGTGGAATTTTATCAGATTTACTGGCGTAACTCAATTTTACTTTATCGAATACTAGAGGCATGACACCGAGTTCCCCCGAGTAGCGATTCTTGGCGACTTGAAGGTATTTCTTCCCTCGGACTGTAGTCAAACGTTTGTCTTGTATAATTAACACATTGTCTGCCTCTTGCGACGCTTTGGCACTTCCGAATATTGAATTTGTTGACAAATCGTCCACGTCTCTTTCCTGTAATCAATGAAAATGTTTGGTATTGTTTGGATTTTTGTTTATTTAACAGTTGTACCTTTCTCGGATGCATCACGAGGGTTGCGTGGCAGTTGGTCCTCGTCGCAAATGTCCTGAAAGCTGCAATCACAGCATCCTGTCTCCAAAACCGGTCCGAGTTCCGAGTAGCTTCATCGCCGACTCCGAGCATGAATTGAACATTATCGATAATAACATGTGCAATGTCATGAATATAAGTGGCGTGCTCCACAGCCTAAAATATATAACAATTTTAAAAAATCCAACAATTAAATCGATAAAAACAAAGCACTACCTCCATCACATCTTTAATAGTCTGCTGGCCATGGAATGTGAGAAAATAAATGGGCAACTCTTGAAAAGCATCCGCTACCCTATAAAATTAATTATCAAATAAAACGGTACAGTTTAAAAAATATTAACACTCACATTTCGAATTTGTCCAAATTTTCTTCTAACGGGAATCCCGAAAATTGTTGAAGCATCGTTCGGGCTAACCTTGCATTTCTTATTTCAAAACTTCCCCATAATGTATTCACCTATCGATAATTAATTTTTTGACATTTAAGTAATATTCTATATTAAAAATAATTAAACGAAATATACATTAGTTACTTTTGACAGATGAATAATGTTTTTGTAGTTATTTACTTACACCCTGCATTGCTAAGTCTAAAGAAAATTCACTACAAAAGGTCGTCTTTCCGCATCCGGTGGGTCCTGTTAAAATGGTTAATTCTCCTCGACGGTGGCCTCGAAGGAGACGGTTTAAAGATGGAAACCTCTTCCATTTGATGCCTTGAACCTTGTCTATATTATAAATATCGGACAGAACGTCATCTTTTAAGGAACTAAATGTAGTGATGGCTTTATGCCAAATAGGTTTTGCCGAATGCACAATGGTCTTTAGATCAAGTTTTTGATACAATGCATCGATCGGTGATGGTTTATCTTCAGTGGGGCTGAAATATATTTGAATTTAATAAATAATCAAATTGTCGGTATTTATCATTGTTTACCGGACAAGGAGACATCTTTTCTCTCCGAGTTTCCTCGCAATGGCTCTTGCTTGGTTTGAATCCGTCTTGGAAGACCCCCACAATATTAGCTTATTCCATTTTTCCAAGGCGGGAAGAGCAATTTGGGGAATTGTGGAGAAGTCGTAAGGAAGACAAATCGCACCACCTGAATGTATATTAAATTTAAAACATATTCAAGTATTATATTATTATATAATCATTACCGGGGATTTTTTTTGATATTACAGCGATTGCATTCTCAATACCGCAGACAATTATGGGAGTAGTTTCTCGAATAACATTATCCCTTTTGTGGCTTCGAAGGTATAATATCCCTGAACAATTTGTACTCGGAAGTACTCCAAAGCTTCCATCTGAGGCACAAATCCATCGCACTCCTCTAACTTTTCCAATTACATCCAAAAGGGGAAAGTATAATTTATTTCCATCATTTGATAACCGAACTTCGGTAAGGATTTTTTGAGCATCTGGAAATATCTATAACAAAATAAAATAAACAAATAAAATCTTTAAAACACATTATTAATGATAACTTACAGGTAGTTTAAATAATTCAAGCGTTTTTTGAGCATCTTCGTCTTGGAGTTCGGAGAAGGGGCGACTGTTGGCTAATATTTCAGTCCATTCTTCAGAGAAGGAATCTGTACTAACTGGTAATTCCTCTGGCATTGGAATATTTTTCGTTTTGCCTGAAGTTTTCTTCAAAAAATTGGCAAATACCTTCCATGGTCCAGACCGATCACAAGCGGGACAGGAAAAAAAGCCTTGAAAATTATACAAATTAATACAAAACTAAATGATTATTTAATATGTAAATTACCTGTGACTTTATTAATATGTACAGGTGTTTTAGCCGCAGGACAAGGACACGTGAAGCTAAAGCAGTTGACTCCTTCAGTCAAGGAGCTTTGATTACTTTTACTCAAATTGACATTTAGCGCTTTTCTGATTTCACTGATATTAACACTAGAATTTCCTACATTAGTACAGTACAACCTATTGAAATAAGCCACGCCTCTTATGAGTGATTTCATCATTCATTTGAGGTTATCGCGCGCCCCTTTTGTGCGATTCAAATTGTTTGACAGTGTAATGTTGCCACATACAAAAAAATATTTATTTGTTTTAATTAATTTATCTATTCAGTTTAGTATAATATCAATGAATGTATTTTATTTCATATGTACATAAATTTGATTTATTTTTATGATATATTAATGATTGTTTATCGTATTTTTGAATACATAGTTTTTTCATACAGGCAATTCATTATAGATTTGACGTTTATTATGTCACTGTGACAGGCCGGATTCATCATGAATAGCAAAGTTCAAAGTAGTCTTAACAAATTGATTCCATTCTTCAATAATGAAGTACTTCGAGGGTGCAGATTTGCATCGACGGCATCTGAAAAACCCAAAACAGCGGTCGTGCTTATAAATATGGGAGGTCCTCAAAACACGACCCAAGTTCAAGACTACCTCCATAGAATTATGACTGACAGAGACATGATTCAACTTCCCGTACAAAGGTATGTTTTGACTTCATTCATAACTCTCATGTATTTTATTAATATTTTTGTGTAGTAAATTGGGTCCTTGGATCGCTCAACGGCGGACCGAGGAGGTAAAGAAGAAGTATGAGGAGATCGGAGGGGGTTCACCCATATTAAAATGGACGGAGAAGCAAGGGAAACTACTATGTGATAATTTAGACAAGCTCAACCCTCACACTGCCCCTCACAAACCTTACGTCTCCTTCCGATATGTTCAACCGATGACGCATGAAGCACTCACTCAAGTGGAAAAGTATTAATTAAAAAATAAGATAATACGGCAACACTAAATTATTACTCCATATTTAAATGATTATTAGGGACGGTGCGGAAAATGTGGTACTTTTTTCACAATATCCTCAATACAGTTGCGCGACTTCCGGATCCAGCTTTAATGCAATCTACGACTTCTATAAGAACAGGTAAATGGATTGTATTATTTTAAGGAAGGATTTTTTTAAATTGTATTTTTATTGTTATAGGAACATTCCGGATGGGATTAAATTCAGCGTGATCGACCGTTGGGCGACTCATCCGTTATTAGCCCGAGTATTCGCTCACAGGATCAAGGATGAACTGATTAAGTTTCCAGAGAGTGTTCGGAAGGAAGTAGTGATTTTATTCAGCGCCCACAGTCTTCCTCTTAAAGTAATAAACATATCAAATTATTCATGCAGTAAAATATGTAATTATTATAATTTTCAAGGCGGTGAGTCGTGGGGATAATTATCCGGGAGAAGTGGCCTCAACGGTGCACGCGACTATCGCAGCTTTAAAATCCGACGGGATTGAGAATCCTTACCAATTAGTCTGGCAGTCCAAAGTGGGGCCTTTGCCGTGGCTTCAACCGTACACCGATGACGCCATTAAGGTAATCATTTATGATATAAATTGATCGAATTGTAAATATTGTGTAATTCCAGGCTTATGTGAAGCAAGGGCGGAAGAATTTAATCCTCGTGCCGATTGCATTCGTCAACGAGCACATTGAAACTCTGCACGAAATGGATATTGAATATTGTAACGATCTCGGAAAAGAGGTAATTCTTAATGTGATAAATTTAATAATTGAAATATTAACAGTTTATATTTATAATCCAGGTCGGTGTGGAGCAAATTGAAAGGGCGTCGGCTCCGAATGATCATCCGTTATTCATCGAAGCTATATCGGACCTCGTTCAGTCTCATTTAAATTCCGGCAAGAGACTCGGCGCTCAATTCGTAAACAGGTATTTTTTTTATTATAATTATTCGAATATGTAATTATTTTTTATTTAATGTAATAATATTTTCAGATGTCCTCACTGTGTGAACACGAGATGTTCCGAGACGAAGACGTGGTTCAAGCAATTATGCGAGGGTTGAATAAAGTTGTAGAGTGATTCCGGTTGCATTTAATACTTACTGCGGGGGCGGTGAGGGTTTGAAATAATATGAATAAAGAAATAATATGAAGAGAGAGTCCATTGTGTGTTATTTTCCAATGATTCTTTATTTGTTTGAATAGTTGACAATAGAAACGAAGAGATATGAAATCGTATCAAAACCAAACAACACAAGTATGTATTTCTACGCGAGATATTTTATTAGTCGTATTCATTATAAATAACCGAGCTAAGAGTTTCAAGTCTCCTCCGTCGCATTAACATTTTCACTAGTATGTACAAGTGTGCCGAGATAAGCACGAGGAGCGCCCCCGGCCGGATACTGATTAAACGGAATGTCAGATCCGGGGGCGTTCGCGTCTAATTTCATTAGAATACAATAAAAAACAAAGGCAACAATCGTCCTTAAAGATTAATCAATGGTGTACGTACGGAGAAAGCTTATGTCTCGCGTGTACGTAAGCAGACTCGTGAAAAAGAAAACAAACACACACTTCCATCGAATCACACCCAAAGCTAAACCTAGACCACCTCACTGGGGACACAAGCCCCGCCTACGCAAACCAACCACCTACAAGACCGCACATGTGTGTGTGTGAACGGAACCTGAAATAAAGTGCGCTTAATACATTATATAAAAATATAACATTGTCATAGAGAGAGGGCGAAAAGTCGGTGAAGCGGTTCTTCAATTATTCGGAGACAAAATTCTACATCCCCTCAATCTATTTTATTTTCATATTTATAAAAAATTGACTATGGCAAAACCGTATTTACAATTTACCTATGCTGGAACTCGGCGGGAAAGCCTTTTCGGAAATTGGACTAGTAGAGGATTGTGGAGGATCTCGGCGGCGGTTTACAAAATATCGGAGGGACGGTGATTGGTAATAATGAAGTAAAAACATAAACCTAAAAGCACACAAAACAATAATATAATTAATAAAAAATAAATAAGAATAAGGCCGGACATCCGAAAACATCCACAACAACAATCTTATTACAATTAATTACACCACGTACACAGTATAAAATGTATAAATATATAAAAAAGAAATCACTACTATTATATAAAATGAAAAACGAAAAAATGTTTTTGGAAAAGATCATATCTATATTTTCAAAGATAATAAAATTACACCCCTCCCCTTTAATCGAATATCGCGTGTCGCGCGATCTGCGTGAGGAGCGAAGATCGATAATAATTATAATGTATAATAACATTTGCTTATTGAAGTAATTAATTAAAACACAGGTTGAAAAAATAAAATTATGACAAAATCAACAGAAACACTTAACTAAGGTTAGTCTCCTCGGAGTGGGCGTCTACGTCACACGTTACCGATAAAAAATAATTAATATATATATTCGAACCTAACTACTAAGGTAACAAAAAAAACAAGACTATTCTGCGAGAGAATACTGAGACCTCGGGAGGATTTAATACTTGTTCGGAGTACACCTTGGGCGTTCCGATTATAACACACGAATATTGCACTCGATATTTAAACAACACATCTCGTCGGACATCCAAAAAAAAATTATAATATTAATAATTAAATAAAAACAACGGTAACTGTACAGGAACATGTCTCCGGGTGGCGAATTGGCTATATTATCATTAAAGTTTACCCATTCCGCATCCTTCAGCTATTAACCATTAAACTACTGGACAAATGAATGTGACTTTGCAAAGAAGCTGACGAATGACTGCTGCAGAAGAAATCAGATCTCTCGTCGAATTACATTATTAAATTTAAACGCTACATTATTATTTATTCCCTCGGAGGAAGATCATCGTGACACGGTGCGCACACCCCGTGCTCACACACTCATACAAAAATATAAAAATATAAAAAAGTGAATAAGCCAAAAGACGGAGTCCGTTGTCCCTCCGAGGCGGCGGGGGGCGTCGTGACCGCCGATAAGCCACGAGCGTATCAGACTACAACCGTCCGTCGTACAAAGAGGCAGCACGGCCCTACAAAAACCTTAATACCAAATTTTAAATAGAGTAGAGCAGCAGTCGCAATTGATAACGTACGAGTAAAAAAACCGAGAAACGTCTGCAATCGGCAAAACGCTCTCTTCACTAATTCGTTTTAAAAAAGTTTTTTTTTGTTTGCTTTCACATTTAAAAATTTAATTTAGTAAAATTTCTCTAAAAATTACCCTAGCAATGTTTTCTTCTCATCTCATTACAATAATAATAATAATAATAATAATTGATTAATAATCAATGAGGAGCTATCATAATATATATATATATATATATTGTATAAACGTGATGGTGGTGGATTAGCCTAACATTATATTTTAGCGATGATCATCATCCGTCCGTCGTCCGTCTCCGATAATTAATTTATTATTAAAAATTTCCGCCATTAAATTTTTCTAAACAAACATTTGTTGTACATTTCGAGAAACCAACGAATGAAAACTATAACAACAATGGTAAATCCGAATGTTTTGTTGTTGTCGAGATATAATAATAATAATATCTTAATGAATATTATAAATGAATATATCACCGACGATACATTTAAATATATATATAAAAAGTTTATTTATTGATTACCCACTACTAGGCGAACCTCGTGTTCCGCGCGCAATACTCACGAGGGTGTGGAACCTGCGTCTTTTTATTTATCGTACAAAGTAGTGTCATAAAGTCATTATTAAAGAACAAACAGATGGGGCGGTGAGCGCCCCCAAGTCTTATCAGGGCGATGTTGAAAAGTCGATGGTGCAAACGTTTGTATATGTTTGCACTTAATTATTTTATCAATACATATTATATAAACATAGATTGTTGTAAAGTCCGACCGGCGCGGCTTGAAAACAACCGTCCATGCATGGAGCACAGGCATAAATCATTATTAGCGTTATTTACTATACAAAAACACGTTTAAAATCTACATAGTCGGTTCGGCTTGGTCGATTCGATGTGCTCCGATCGAGGAGTTGTCTTCGCAAGGTTATAAGTGTTTTAATGCTGCACCGGCGGGACTTCACACTGATTAAGTTGGGGCTAACACCAGCGGAATGGGACAGCGCGTGGCCGGTCCGCTCCCTCTTTGACTAGCGGCTTGTGGAATTCGCGGCCAGGTCTCGAGTGAATGGTGGCCCAACAATGCTCGCAATAATACTGAAAATATAAATTATATGAGTTTGAAGGCCAAAAAATAAATTTTGTATAAAGTTAAAATATAATAATCAATTACCTGAAGGCAAGTGACGTTGGCACAGAAGAACGGGGCAAACTTTCCGCTGCAGCGAGCCCCCTGGCACTCGTCACACATCTGGTCATCGAGCACGTATGGCTTCACCTGAAATATTCATAAAACACCCGTAATACAATCAAATATATTTAAATAATTTTAGATTATAACAAATACCTCGACTCTCTTGTCTATATCGCCATGTTGTAGTTGTACAAAGCGGGCTGATATTGCCGCTATGTACGACTGCTGATTGCTGAATGCAACTCTTCCTGCACCCTGGAAATATTTAAAGGCTTAGGAACAGTTTTAAAATAATTATTGTTATATTGTATACCTTGGGGTACTTGAGCTCGGGATCTGTGTCTATTCCTGCATAACACACTCCTCCGTACAGTCTGTCCATTATCATAGCTAATTCCACTGAAAACATTTACATATTTGTATTAGCGTCTGAGAAATAAGAGTCTGCCTTAAAATAACATTTGTGATGAAATCAGAATTAACTGTATTATGAGTGAAAATCAATCCCCATTCGGAGCATAAAATGTATCAATTAATAGTAATACAAAGATCTTTTACAATACCTGCTTTTAAGGGTCGTGGCACCCCTCCAACAAAAACAGTTTTGCGAGGATCCAGCGGCATGGTCGCATCCAATACAAAGTCAGCATCACCGAGTCTCCATGGTCTAATCTGGACAGGTTTGTCTTTGATGGTAGGCGAGGATACGCACAGGTAAAGCTTCTCCTCGTCGGTGATACAGGCTTCCATTAACTGCTGCACGGAACACTCGTCCTGAAATAGATTCAACAATAGAATCGAATCCTCGACTTGCTAACGAATGAATATAATACTTGAAATAGAAGAAAGGCATATCCTTTAGGCGGGAAGTAACTCTTGCTCTCAGCTTTGTGAGGCCAGTCTACCACCAAAGCACCAAATTTCCTAAACGATGAAGTTATTTCATCTGCAATAAATTGATAGAAAATATATGAAATTATAGTTTATATCATATTGAATGATTGAATCATACCTTCATCAATATCGGGCGGAAGTCCTCCGACGAAAACCTTACGAGAGAACCTCTCTCCGCCTGGTTCCGATCCAGCACTTGCCGGAGACAGTCTCGCTGGTGATCCACCAACTAATCCGGCACACGCTAAAATATAGTACAATCAATAAATATCACTATGTCGATATATAAACCAATTTATAAGATTAATAAGCAACCTGGCGGCGGCATGTTGGAATGATCACCGGGCACACCATCTCCGGACACTCCCCCTGCACCGGTTCCGCCTGCCTGGTCATCGTTACCCAGAAAGAATGGGTATTTGACTGAAATTAAAAGAAGAAAATAAAAAATCTATATCAAAACTAGGCCGAGATTTTTATATTGTTTACTCAAGCTGTTATCTTATGGTAAAATAAATACACAATATTGACATTACATATACACAATTTGCACCGTCTCAGTCCATTTACCTTTTACTTTCGAGTTTACCGAGTAATGATATCATGAATGGAATAAAAGGATTTAAAACATTAGGATTCTGGGACAAAACACATGATGGGTTTTGATAGTTATTTTTTAGCTATGCATTGGACCGACTCTTCTAAGGAGTGGAGACAACTGGAACAGGGGGAGGGGCTTACTGCGTCTGGACTGGTTGTGGGATATTCTTATAAAGGAAGAACTGCTTTTGGTCGGGATCATGGCCTTCCAGCTGCGGGGGGCGGGGCTACACTGCATCTCTCCGACGGGACTTTGGGGGAAGCTGTAGCCTGACACTGCGGGACTTGAAGGAAGTACAGGACTTGAAGGAAGTACAGGACTTGAAGGAAGTACAGGACTTGCTGGAAGTACAGGACAGGAGTCGCGGGGAAACACGCCGAACTTTCTCAGAGCACCAAACATCGCGACTGTGACAGCTCTTTGAGTTTAGCGCTTGTCTTGACGATCTCAGCCAATCACGACACAGCAATTATCAGACACCCAATCACAGAAAAATTCTATCCAAATCGACCAATCATATTCAAATATTAATTGTAGCAACCAATCAAACGAACCGCGATGATTCAAAATTGGAAAATTCGTTCAACGGAAAATTATCATCGATCGAATACTATTTATGCATACATCTATAAGATTTATTTAATAAAAACATCTAACATTACATTGATTGACATGCACATGAATAATTATTGTTGTTAAATATATGAAATCCTCTATGAGTGAAGAATATTTTCCCGTTGTATGCGTTTAATTATTAATAAATTCAGCTAGCATTATTTAATAGAATTGATGTATCATATGTACATGGATGCATAGGAGGGAGATCGAGGACATCCTTGTTGTGATGTTTTGTGACATGACTCAAATTAACAAATTGTTTAGCGTTCGTTGTAATAAATAAAATGATCGCTCAAGCCACTTACAGTGTGTAATGTGTGAAAAAATGCATACATTTTTTTTCTACGCATGGCAACTTTGAACCGGTACCAGAGACGCTTTACAATTTCGAAAATCCCGTTGCAAATCGGAAAATGAATTCGTTTATTTATAAAATATTATATTAAAGCACTTATCAGCGGAAGGCGTAAATAAACACCGTTGTATCGGTGCGTTAATATTTACGCAGTATAACAAATTTACATTCGTGTAAAACACGTTATAACAATGATGATAATAAGCAAATATAAAATAATCTCTTTTCACACATACTATCTGAATAATTCACCAACACTAATGCAGTGACTAGTAGTACGTATATTCGTAGTCCCGGGCCACGTGCGGTTCAACGAACCCATTTCGGGATGGACTAGCGGCGTCCCTTTTCCGTCACAGCTGTTTTCCGATAAAGCTATCTCTTTCGCGCAAACTGTGTGTGCGTCTCTTTCTTTCGTGTATGTTTCATGGCGTTACTGTCTCTTTCCCGCTCGCACGTTTTTCAGGAGTCAGTCTCGACTCGCCCTCTGAGTAGGCCAATACCGACACCGACATCTACGGTGACCATAAATCATATATTATTGTTATAAAATAAATAAATTTAAAATTTCACCCCTTTCACTACAAAAAAACCACAAGTATCTCGGAATTATTAAGCCAGGAATATTAATACCTTTGCATTAAATAATGTGCAATAAAAACATTGATATAATCATTTTTCGAGTCAAATAAAATCCAGACCCAACATAAAGTCGATAGTAAGACAAGTTTTACGATAAAAGACTTTGGATAAAACATTTTTTACGTCGATTTATTTAATTTATATACCGTGACGCCTTCCCTATTGACGGAAGTCCCTTTATAAGGGGTTGGCCAGGCTACCTTTACGGGAGAATATAGTAGAGATGGTTTCCCAGGCCACCACACAGCAATGAGTACTTAAGATCTAGTTTGCTAAGCTAGATCTACCAAGTGACTCCGGTGCCGTGAATCGAACCCGGGAGTCTTCACTCACGAATCCGTTACACTAACCACTGGGCCACAAGGCGGCTCGTATATTGGCTATAAATACATGGCTATTTAATTTGCGACAGTTATAATATGCAATTCGTTAGGTTAGTGAAATATATGATTGATGAAGAAATTGTGCTATTAAATCACACTGTGTGCGACTGAAATATTGCGTCTACATTTTTTTAACCCCTTCAAACCTCGCGCGTAGAATTATACACATAAAATTTAAAACCTTGTATATTCTCTATTACCAATAATTCAGGTCTTAAGGAAGGAAGCAGTTGTGGAAAGATGATACACTTTCCTAATCCAACGTAATATTAAAAATAACTAAATTTGTCTAGTGTTAATTCAGATTGGTTTTCACTCGTATAATTAAAAAAAAGAAAATATTGGGTGCGCCCTTGATATTGATAAAGTTTTATATCTATACATATTTAAGGACTTCTTGTATTTTGTTTTATATTATTGTCCATGTTTGCATTACGAGTATGTTCTTTTATATGTAATATACATTTATCTTGTTTTCATTTTCCTCTTTATTTGCTTATTATTTATCACTTTTTATACGTATGCATGTTATTTTTATGTAATTTTATACCTCGTAAAAGCGTTTACGGACGTAAATAAATAATATCACATTGGATAATATGAATACACATAGAAGTTCTCTGGTTTTCTTCATAAGAATTATTATTTATTACAAATTGTATGCTTTTTCCATGTGATTAAACTAATGCTATATCAAAGAACTTTTTTCAAATTGATGCAGCATAGAAATTTACGATTCCAACCATAGATATAAACATTAGATATCGCATTGCATATAAATAATTCATGCGATTTCGTTTAGCCCGTGTATTGTTGCACTCTTCTTTATATATAAATAAGTGTGTCTCCCTCACTCAACACATTTCTAATGGCCCCTGAGAGTGGTTGTGACTATACTTTGGCAATTAAAACATATGACATGTAGTAACAATGCATTTACCCATATTACTGTGAAATATAACTGATTATACGAAGAGAGATGTTTACAGTATAATGTTTGCCAGGTAACTGATGCTTTTGGCCACTTGAACTAACCACGAATTTTGCCACCCATGCGATATCTTATATTTATATCTATAATTCCAACCCAAATCAAGCTATTTCCATATGTGTGCGTAATACTAATATAAGCATTGCTTTATAATGGATAAAAAAGTTCTACGGTCGAGTGGGAATAACTTACATATTTTTATTCATATCACACAATATCGATTAATGTGAAAATTTGGTCACCACGTGATTTTCCTCGCGCCGTCTCCCGAGAGTGTTGCCATGTTAGAAAATGTGTATTAAACCCACACACATACACGTTAAAGTATATATACACATACGAGGAGTACCAGTTAGAAGGCTTTCACGGCGTGAAATCCTTCAATACAAACGACTTTTGACCGAGTTAATATAAAATTTAATTAAATACATACCTCCGTGTAAGTGCGACAGGCTTTGGATTGTGTTCGCGTTGCAGTTGATAAATCCTGAAAGAAGACAAAAGAGGGCAATCAATATAAAATATTCCCGACATCGATCGACTGTCGCATTGCTTATGGAGTGGGGGATAGTTTTTATTTTGTTTTAATTATGTCCCGATTGTCTGTGGTCAGCGGCGCGCGTTCGACCGAAACACTTTCCAATCTTACAGCTGAAATATATTTATATATAAATACAATATCTTCGCGGTGTTCTAGCCGAGTGCATTCCTAAAACGGATGCAGCCAATATGAACAATTAGCGATGGCGCAATGCGACAGCTCGTGATGATATTTTGCATGTGGAGCATTGCCGATTAGGAATTGGAAATGGCGAGTGTAACAACACGTCGGGATTGTGTGGGGCTAAAGATAGATTGCGGCCAATGTGACACAAATAGTCCATGCCCGGCTGCGAACAGGAGTTCGATACAACAAACAACCTTCAATTATAATCAATCTAGTCCCGTAAACTGACTAACCAAGCGAAACTGCGTGTTCACCAGCCGGAATGGGACAATATAGCCTGAAACAAGTCATAATATTATCCTTCATATTGTTGTATCGTCCGCAACGACACGAGAAAAAAATCATTTATTTATGTATGCATACAAACAAACAAATCTCACCCAAATAATTAGCCATATTATCGCGCTACATGTCTCGCGGTGTTGCCAGTGGTCGCCACACGCACTATTTATATACTGATTAATGTATGTATGTATTTAAATGACAATATCGTCGGTGATGTTAGTGATGGAAGAGTCGCGCTGTGACTGACTGTTCTATTATCACCTCACTTGTCGTTGTTGCATTGTGACAACGCAGGACCGAACTCGGGAGGCGGAACCTTTATCTATTTGTTTTTTTTTTATATATATATATATATAAATTTAAAACATATGACGTGTTAAATGAGTAAAAGCAGTAAAACGTAATCATAATAAAATTTAGGGCCATTAAATAAATTTATGATATATTTTTTAAATATTACAATTTAGGTTTGTGATAATCCGTTACTACGTTATTATTTTATTCATATAAATATATGAAATACAGTGGTACATTTACATACGAGTTTTTCGATATACGAGTAATCGACTGTGAAAATCCATGAGTTTGGAACATTTTTTTTCTTTCTAAACAGCCTACATGTGAGACATGTTAGACCAGTGAAGAGAAAACCACTGACGAAAATTAAGCGAAAGTAACACTTTGCAAATCTTATTTGTTTCTTAACATTCTCTTTTTTGTTTTTATATTCAATATATTTGTCGTTTATAAATTTTTTCGAGGACATATTGGGGGCTGGAACAGATTAATGGCAATTTGTATGGGTAATTTTGCTTCGAGATACGACTGGGAAAATCCATGAGTCTGGAACATTTTTTTTTCTAAACAGCCTACATGTAAGACAAGTGAAGAGAAAACCACTGACGAAAATTAAGCGAAAGTAACACTTTATAAATCTAATTTGTTTCTTAACATTCTTTTTTTTTGTTTTTATAAAAAACATATTTGTCGTTTATAAATATATTGTTATTATTCAAAAACATAACTATGAAATATGCTGTTTTTTTCGAGGACATATTGGGGGCTGGAACAGATTAATGGCAATTTGTATGGAGTATTTTGAGTTATGAGAAAATTTGAGGAACGAATTAAACTCGTATGTCGAGGTACCATTGTAATGATGCCTGAAATTCGGTAAACATACCTCAATTTCACAATGGAGGAAAAACTTTCAGAACTTTCAAGGCTCAGTTAGTAAAATCAGGCTTTACTTCAATATTTAACCACATTTCGATTATGGCAAGCTTAATTTATTAATCTAAAAAATGTTATTTCTCGTTTTTGTAGACGTTTAACGGATTATGATGCTTCTTTTTTTGTGTAAGACAGGGTTTAATCATTGTATGATAATTTTATCTAAACACAATAACTGTCAAAACTGGCTGTATTGATTTTATAAAAATATAACTTTTTTTTTTAAAAAATCTTATAAAATCTTTTTAACGAATTTAATCTTTTTATCATGGAAAATATCAAACTTGAAGCCAACTAACAACTCTTGCTCGATTATTACTTATAATCCTAATGATTATTCAGTTTATAACTATTTCAATTCATCTAAACTAACAAGATTTTCACTTCAACGTAAACCTCTTTTTATTTTCAAATTAAACCGCTTAGAAATTCTATCATACAATTTTTTGTAAATATTATTTTAGATTAATAAGTAATAAATGAATTTCACTATACAATCGAACCTCTATATAACGAAGTTTTTCAATTTCCCTTGAAACCCTTATCTATTCCCATGTTAATTTAAATCATATCGACAATAACCTCAATATAAAAACGTTATTTGACCTCTATTTATCAAATTTGTATTCTAACCTTTATATAATAGAGTATTGAATAATATCTTGTAAAGCACAAGGATATCTGACAAGAATAGTATTTTTTAAACTTATTTTTTTCATTGTCGTTAAGCTTTGGTATATCGAGGTTCCACTGTACATACAATGTCTCGGAAAAATATGGGACTAAAATGAGAATTAATTTAAAGGATTCGGCCCTGCGCTTATTGCGTTAGTGGAGATGTAGTAGTAGCGCTGCGGCCCCAAAATAAACATGGCTGTTCTCTTGCTACATTTTAAAATACTTCATTATTATTATATACACCTGCACGCCCATTAATCATCATCGCAATATTGAACCAGACCGCCCCATGATGCTCACCTTTGAGATGGTCCGGCGTCTCCCCCGTGCCCCTCATGATGTCAGATAGATAATGCTCCAGCGACCTCATATTGTCCAGTGGTCCCCTGTCCTGTCCCTAAAATAATAAACAAACACAAATATTATCAAACGACATCCTTATCCACACAAAACGCCCACTATTCAATTACAACAACATTTTGCGATAACATTTTCATATAGCGTTGCCCCCCCCGCATATAGGCAATCCGGCGAACACTGAATGTTCCAAACAAATGAATATTTATTTATTTTTTTCAAATATGGAATATAGACGACCTTTCGTCGTTAGCGTAGAAAACAAGGCTTAATACATCAATGATGAATAATAAAACACTAGTTATTATCGTAATTGCAAGCGGAAAATATTTGACTTATTACATTTATGAATTTAAGTTGGTAATAATTCGCCCATGAAATTTACAGCACACATAAAACTATAATAATGCACTGGCTAGGCCTTGAATGCGTGCATTTGTGTTTGTTATCGTCCATTATGCATGTGTTGGACACCATTTTGCAGTATACAATAGTAATAAATAGCACAATCGATAATTTGTATAATTTACCACACAAGTGCTGAAAGAGTTTCCCATAAAAATCGGCATTTTTATTAATGAATAACTAATAATAATGCTCATATAATCTGAAGATATTGATATTGTTTCAATGGAATAATACAAAAAACACAATAGCAGATCAGGGGTATTTAGTAATGACAATAATAAATGTACAACTAACTTACCGCAATAACATAATAATATATTATTGCGGTGTGACCAATTACTGCATTTGTTGTGATATTTAGTATATACCTATTCTACATTAATAACATAGCAATTAGTTTAAAATATGTACATTCATCATGAATTTGTCCCCATTCACCCCTTTGATCCAAACAATAAACGTTGTATCAATTAATAGAGTAATTTTAAAACCTCTACCCCTTTTTAATGTAAATTTGTTTACTTACTATTTATTATTGAAATCCGCAACCTGGCAACACTCAAAGTGTCAAACTTTCACACATTTGAATCCGACAAGATGGTGAGTTTGCTTGCTTTAGACTTATGTTTAGATGATATATTGCATTGTTATCGTTAATAGATTGGAAGACCTTGGTGATTGTACACGGACAGAGTGTATATATTATATCAGTACAGTATAACACAGTACACAGGCACGTGGTCAGTGGGCGGTGCTTAGTGCTGCTAATGACAGATTGACACACTTTACATCCTTTTGAACGCAAGGCTGAACAGACACTGCATCTAGCGTACTAAAATCATCACAATACCAAACACACATGACTTCTACACGAGGTCGACTCATTTGTTATAAATATTCTGCAAGAAAGACGCCCAGATCGTGTTTTGTTTTTACTGTTCCATTTTCAAACACTTCATTTATATATTTTCAATTGGGAGTATTTATTATGCGGATGAATTTAATTAGATTGTAAAATTTTGTTTGCAGGATCAAATATGGGATAAGCGATGAAGTGCTTTGACGTATTCGAGCACTGCAACGATTTCCTTTTAAATATACGTTTATTTTAACTCTCTGATATTTACAATGACAAACGTCTATTATTTATTTTTCTTAATACTGTTCTGTTAATATCCAAAATAATACTTTTTTTTTAGTTAAAAAATTGTAAGCCGCGCAGTGCTCTGCAATTGTGATCAATTGAAAACCAGTTTTTTCATCCCCTTGGCCACTATAATCTTCACCAAAGCTTAAGTATTACAACTACAACTAATTGAGGCACTTAAAAACCGAATCATTCATTATTTTTTTTTCTCAATAATAAATGCAAGGTTAATTTTGTTACAGCATATGATTTGCGGAGGGTTCGTATGAATTAAGTGCATTACTCACCTTCAAGCAAAATATATGAATAAAACAATGATTGATTCCTCAACCTACAATAGATTAAAATAATAAAAAAAAACGGATGGGGGATAGTGGGTGAAAATTATATGCAAAAAAAAACAAAAAGTGAGTGAGTGAAAATTCCACAAATGTGTTTATTAATAATACAAAACAAACAAATTACAACAAAAAAAAAAACAAAAACAAAAAAAAGCGATTAGACAACAACAACAACATACAAAACAAAACAATAAAAGCTGGGAATAATTGTGAATGTGTGTGTTTGTGTTTTAGTTCAACCCCATTGCGGCAAGTTGCACCGCGGCCCCGTCAGTCCCGGACCAAATATCGACCCCCCCATAAAGTGGGTCACGGGGCCGGCGTGAAGGGGCGCAGGCGCTCGGGCGAACCCTCCGCCCCTCACTCACTTCTTCATGATTAACCACGCCTCCTGAAAGAAAAAAAAAAAAAAACACCTCCGATGCACCCGATGACCCGATCAGTCAAGGTTCCTATGACCCATTTAAACTAATAAATGTATGCTCACCCGACACCACCTCACGACCGTGTCCGCATACGCGACAATATTTACCATTCTTATCTCGATTTCAAAGAAAATTATTACTATACATTTTTTATGACATTTTCCAGTGTTGTATATATATATAAAAAATATATGTATTTTTCAGGAATAAATAGAAGAGTGGTGGATTTCCCAAACCATACACGGTGAATCAAGTAAGATTCTTTTCATATATAATAATACTAAATATTTTTTAAAATTATTATTAATACAAAACAGTCGTCTGGAATACCAGAGAACCTACATCTTTTTTGAGAGGGTTTTTTATACACAACAACGTGTTAATTGTCTGTCGGTGATCTTAACTATTACTAGTTACACAGGTCACCGACTTAATAATCAGTATTTACCGTACAATACAGGAAATCAGAGTAAACCTGGATCAAGACGATCGATTGGGATTTTATTAATATTATTCCTGATCTTCTAGTCGTAATAGTCGATTAAAAAAATCTTGACATGAGCGGGATTTGAAGCCATGACCACAGTATTTGTAGTCACGCTTCTTATCCCCTGAGCTATTACGCTGGGGGGTATTATATTTGTATAGTAAATGTCGCATTTTAGACATGCTCAAAGGGGAGATATCTTATCAATGGTCGTGATTTAATATAGCGCAAAACGGTATAACCAATCACAGCCGTTTGTGATAAAGTTTTTTGCGTTGTGCAATTTTCCAGTGTGGTGGTTATTAGCTTATGGGAGGAGCTAATGTGTGTAATGTATGTATGCAGGAGTGAGGCGTACACGTACATAGCGAGATAAGGAGTCTGTGTCGGTCATAATACCTGATAGTGATGATCGTCGTGGTCGTTGTGCAGGTGATGGGGCGGGGCTTGTGTCTTGCCGGGGAAACTGGTCGAGCGGCGGAACTTGGACGGAGACAAGGGCGACGGGGCGGACAGGGGAGCTCTGCCCCTAGCCCAGCCGCCGCCGCCCCCCGCTCCCCCTCCGCCGCCGCCCCCGACCCATCCCCCCGGTCCTCCTCCTCCCCCCCCAGCGCCCCCCGCAGGCCATCCCTTGTAGCCGGGTGGCGCTAGAGGCTGGTGATGTGATGCATGATGTCCTCCGCCCCTAGTGATGCCATTGTTGTGCCTCCTGTTGTTCTGATTGCCGCCGTTAGTACTCGTGTTGTTAGTCTCCCAAATACTCTTGGCGTCGTCGTTGTCGTCACTGGCCACGCCCCCCTGAGTGGCTCCGCCGAACTTGAACTCTCCCATGTTCAGGAGTCCTCCATGTGTGTCCGCCGGTGCTGCATACTGATAGTTGTAGTGATTGTGGTCGTGATGAATGTCGCCTGACCCGCGGTCCAGTATTCAGTTCCCGGCACTGCACTAGTCACTAGTCACTAGTCACTAGTCACTATTCACTAGTCACTAGTCACTAGTCACAGTCACCAGCGCCGGCAGCCGCAACCACTGACCACTGAACACTGCGCCTCTCCTTCAGCGCCGCGCCCGTCAACACTGACAGCTTCTCCGCCCTGCCGCCAGGTGTGCTACCCACAGATACAATGATCGCCGCCCAAACATCACAACTCTACAATCTTCCCAAACCGCGAAAAGCCCCCGTCACCGCTCGCTGTAACGCCCATAACAGTGGAAAACTCTACGCCGCTTACGACCCTCTGACACTGAGCGCGATCATTCAAAAAGCGAACACAACGTTACAAGTTTTCCCGTAGCGCACGTAAAACACATCCTCCGTGACACTCACACAGAGACCATTATCGCATGCGGCTTTCAGTGACTATCCACAACGACGCAAGTGATGATATTGATTCAGTCTAAAATGCGCCTTATTCCCGGGTGCATAAGTGCTATATTAGTGTGGCTGTTGTAGTCGTTAGACTATTTTAGTGAGTGTACGGATCGATATTATAATAGGAGTGCGCAGAGACAGAAGCGCAGTGGAGTGTTCACTGCTTACAACATATGACGGAACATATGATCGGCTGAGTGACACTCTTCAGTTAAGAGAACCGGCGTCACTTTTGCGTGACGCCGTTGCCGCATCGCGTGGAAAATCTTCAGGGCCGCACTCGATCATTAATTAATTAATTAAAACAATTAAACATCATCCGTTTTTATTATAATAACAAATAAACATTTTTAAATACACTAAATGTATTGGCATAAATTAGTATTGTCCACGTAATACGGGCTTTTACTAGATTACGAAGTGTATTTGCATATTATGCGGCGTATAGTTTAGATGTAAGTGGGTCATGAAGGGGTGGGGGACATTATGCCCCGATGCAGGTTATTGCAGCGGCAGAAGTGGTGCAGGGGGCGGAGCCCTATCTGGGGCGACCCGGATACGAGACCCCAATGCGCAAATCAAACTAATCGACCTCTATTTCCCTTTCTATTCACTACAACTCAATTTATTAAATCCCAACCACAAATTTAAACTTTCGGTTATCTAGTCGCCGATAACAATATTTGAACACACAACACCGATTGTTACACATAAGAATCTTATGAGAATTCTCATTCCGGATGTATTAATTAAAAGTGTTATTATATTAAATTAAAGATAAGCGCTATTTATATTGTATATTGATAGAAAATGTACGTCATTGAATAGTCTAAATAATACACACGAGGTGACCATAACAAATAAATTATTTAAAAATATTACTACTCGAATGTGAATGTTTTATTTTATTTGCACACTTTGTATGTGTTATTATTGATTGATGGAAAATTTTGATGGTTTGTATTTATTAATGCGTTTGGAATAAATTATTATTTGTATCGCGTGGTCACCGGAAAAAGAGATGACTGAAAAAATATTAATCGTGGCACTGTGACTGTGTGCGTGTATATTTGTTATCTGGCGAGGCGGAGAGACATTAATTAAGCGGAAGGACGAGCGAGGAGTTCGCGGCGGCCAGGAAATATTATTACAGGCACAAAACCAGCTTCAATGTCTTCATTCATACCGACCGGTGAGTTCATTTATTAATTATTCGGTATGTATTCATTATACAATATTAGCAGTGCGGCAACACCGGCCAAGCCGAGAGACGTCGCCGTTGACAGCTGAAGAATCTGACTCGGACATGGAAGTAGATTCTGGACAAGCAGAGGATGGCGCGGTCCAGAACAGTGAGACCACGCCCACTGAGATCATCTCCACTGAAGGCGCCAGTGTCTGTAGAACCTGCATGGGGAACACAGAGACTCTGGCTCCTCTGTTCCCAGGATCTCTGGCCAGACTGCTCATGACCTTGGCCAATGTCAACGTCGTCGAGGAAGACGGCCTTCCGCAAGGAATATGCCAGCAGTGCGTGGACAACCTTAACATCGCCGTACAATTCAAAGATAGCTGCGAGAAGAGCGATGGATTATTCAGGAAGATGCTGCTGGAGCAGGTCAAGACTGAGGACCTCAACATGGAAGACGACATCGACTACGACTCCGATCACAACGACTATGTCTTCAAGATGGAACCCAGCAACGATACGGAGCAGGAGGCGGAACAAGATGACAAGAATGAATACGAGTGTGATGTATGCGGCAAGAATTTCCCCGGAAAGAGAGCTTTAAAAAAACACATGGCGGTGCACAATCAAGAAGACCTCTACTGTAAACACTGTGACAAAACTATGCTTAGAAAAGACCAACTCAAAAGACATCTTTTCAAAGTACACCGAATAATTCAAGATGAACAAGAAATGTGTCAGTATTGCGGAGTAGAAGCTTCGACTAAACAAGCGATAACAAAACACATAAAGGCCTGCCACCCGGAACATATTCCCAAGCGGAAAAACTCTGCTCCCCGATATCTCGACGCTTTAAAAATGGAAGCAGGCTCACAACTCGTTGACAAAGCGCTCGATCAATACGTGAATGTGGGAGGAGTCGTAGCTACAATTAAAGAAGAACAGACTGAAGGAATGGAGAGTTCTTCCCGCTTGATCGTCGAAGTGACTTATCGATGCGACTCATGCGATATTAGCTTCGATTCCCAGCAATCTTACGCGGCCCACATGTCTCGTCATTCCGGTCCGGTGCCGAAAGGACAGACAGAATTCCCCTGCACTTTGTGCGATAAAGTATTTTTAAAACGGAAAAATTTAAAACAACACTCACTCACGCATGTTAAAGAGAAAAATAGTAAATGTACACTTTGCTACCGAACGTTCACCCGCCCCGATCAGCTCATTTTGCATATGAATAACCACACGGGGAAGAAACGCCATCAATGTCCGCACTGCGATAAAGGCTTCAACATGCTGTCCACCTTGAAAGATCACTTACGAACACACAGCGGGGAGAAGCCGTTCCTCTGCGCAATCTGCGGGAAAGGATTCAGTCAAAACACTAATTTAAAACAGCATTTAATGAGACATTCGGCGACGAAGCCCTTCGAGTGTTCTACGTGTCAAGCTAAATTCGTGTCTAAAGGCGAACTCGACGCCCATTTGAGAAAACATACCGGAGAACATCCCTTCGTATGCGATACTTGCGGAACTGGATTCACTACTTCGAGTTCTTTAGTAAAACATAAACGAATACATTCGGGAGAAAGACCGTATGCTTGCGATTTGTGTCCTTTACGATTCACCGCTTTGGGGACTTTGAAAAACCACCGACGGACACACACGGGGGAGAAGCCATTCGCCTGCACGCATTGCTCGAGGGCATTCGCTCAAAAGAGTGACTTGGTATCGCATATCAGAACGCACACCGGAGAGAGACCGTACGTGTGTAACGTGTGCGGAGCTCCTTACCAGCAATCGTCCGCTCTGAAAACGCACATAAAAGCGCACCATCCTCTGCTCGTCGATCAAAAACCCCCGTCATTAGTGATGCCGTCCTCGTTGGTGGAGTGCGTGGTGTACAAAGCGACTCCGGAAAACTCGCAAAGCCCTACTGCATTCGTTAACTCCGAACTCGGCGATCAAAAGTACAACATTGTCGAAATGTAGTCAGTATTTCTCCGACTCTTAACAATACTTTATAAGACTTTTAAAACGTGCAAAGGGATGGGTGGTTTTTTTATTTCAAACACCCGACTGTTTGAAAGAGAGAGAGAAAAAAATGCCTTAAAATTTACGTATTAATCAAATAATTAGATGTAGGCAATCAATTATACATATAAGTTCATCATCATAGTATTAAATAAATATTTTTTCCACATTTGGGCATGGATTGTATTGACGTGATTTTTTTTTTATAGCCTTTCAATGTTCATCTTTGTACACGCTGCACTTTTTACTGTTGAGTGTGACTTTTTTTTTTTTTAAATCCATATAATTGTATATTATTCATGTATTGTAAGTGAATACCAGTGTAAGTTTTTTTTTTCTTTTTTGCGTATGATTCAATAAATATTTTATACAATTTTATAAAGACGCTTTTTATTATTTGAACGGTTTGAAATAAACACATGATTAATAAAACTGTTGAAATATGTCCGTGTATTTTAATTCCAGAACACCAACACGTTAGATATAATCCATTGAAAGATGAGTGGATCCTCGTGTCTCCTCACCGAATGCTGCGGCCGTGGTCTGGTCAAACTGAAGCCGTCAAAAACGACAGCAAGTCCAATATTTCCAATCCGCTCTGTCCCGGAGCGACGAGGGGAAACGGAGAGGTTTTAAAATATCCATATAAAACATTTCTGTTTGTATTGAATGAATTATTTACAGGTTAATCCAATGTATACTTCGACTTATGTGTTCACGAATGATTTCCCCGCTCTCTTGGAAGATGTTCCATCGCCGCCCCCTTCTGACGATCCTTTATTTAAGATGTCTCAAGCTCGAGGCACCTGCAGGGTGATGTGCTTTCATCCGAGCTCGGACGTGACTCTCCCGGTGATGACGATACCGGAAATAAAAGCCGTCATCGACGAGTAAGTCAACAATAATATATTATTATCATTTAATTTTATTATTATTATATTTAGATGGGTCAATCAGATGGAAGACCTCGGTTCGAAGTATACTTGGGTGCAAATATTCGAGAATAAAGGAGCGAGCATGGGATGTTCGAATCCTCATCCTCATTGTCAAATATGGGCATCTTCTTTTCTACCCAACGAGCCCGCTTTAAAAGACAGGTTTTTAATTATTCAATAATTAATACAATACACTCCGTAATAATAAAATTAAAACCGTTACAGATGTCAACGTGATTATTTTAAAAAATACAATAGATCTCTTTTGATCGATTATGTCGAGAGAGAAATGAAATCAAAGGTAATGGTAATAAAATATTATATGTTTTTTTTTAGTATGTTTTCCATACTTTTAGGAAAGGATTGTGTGTTCTAATAAAGATTGGGTGGTTTTGGTTCCTTATTGGGCTGTTTGGCCTTTCGAAACGATGGTACTTCCTTTAGGACATTCTCCGAGGAGATTCACGGATCTGAAGGAGGCTCAGAAGAACTCGCTCGCCGATATTATCAAAATTATCACCACGAAATATGATAATCTATTTCAATGCAGCTTCCCTTACAGTATGGGATGGCATGGCGCTCCCACAGGACCCGAATATTTAAATTCCGAATGTGGACACTGGCTTTTCCATGGCATTTATTTGCCTCCGCTGCTCCGTTCGGCCACTATCAGAAAATTCATGGTCGGTTTTGAACTATTAGCTCAAAGCCAGAGAGATCTAACCGCCGAACAAGCGGCGCAAAGACTTAAAGAATTGCCCGAAATTCACTATACATTGCAATAAATAAAATATATTTTAATACATAACATTTTTAATTAACGAAATATCTCCATGCTTTATATTCGAAAGCTTCTCCGATGTGATATTCAAAGTCTGCCGGGACATTTCAGGTAGGTTATCTGTTATTTTGTGCATGTTCTTCTCGATGCCGACCTCCGCTTTTTCATACTCAACGAATTTCTCTTTAATCTTTTCCGTCTGTTCGACTTCCGTCAGACTGGGTCCGTTTTTGTACACATTTTCAAATAATTCAAGAGCTTCTTGAATAGCAAGATTTACTTTTTCAAAACCCTCATCTTGGCTGTATCCGAAATCCACACATTTAGTCTCCAGGCGATTGCAATAAGTATTCTGTTTTTCCGATAAGTCTTCTAAAGCTTTATCAGCAGCGCTAGTAGTGAATGCCTCTTCCAATTTTTCAAGCTCCTGTTCTTGCTGCTTTAGCAACCTGTAATTTATTATAATTTTAATAAAATAAATTAATACTATATTGTATTTTTAAAAAATACCTGTGTTGGGTGGCCAATAAGGCGATATCTTTAATTCTTCTATTGATAAGGTCCAACTTGGCCCTGCCCGTTTCTAATTTTTGACTTAGTTGGCATAGTTTAACAGTGCAGTCCTCCGTGGCCTTGTGTTGTGCTTGTTTGATCTTAATGTTAGCTACAGTGTTCAGCAGATACTTGTGATAAGCTCCATCGTCCGTCTGGGTTTTGCTGTTTATTATTTTGCTTTGATTCACTGACGTATTTGATTTCTTCATTGCTTTTCAACTTTTATCGAACCAACGAACAAATTCAACTTCCAGTGTTGCAATATTTCAAACGTCAAAAAAATATTTATTTATAAACTTTTAATTAATTATTTAAAACCACTGTAAGTATTAAATAAAAACGTTTATTATTCTTGTTTTATTTAAATGAGTTGATTATTTTGAATAATGAATAAAGAGGGCAATAAACTATGTTCGATATGGCCACACTGCATCATTAGGGCCGAGTGACGTTGGTTTTGTGATCGGACATTATTTCCCAGGCTGTGTTTCAGTCCAAAGGTCCTAAAAGCAGTAATTGTTGAAGCTGCAAAGTGGGAGGAGCTAACGCCACAATGCAGTCTCGCTCAGCATCACACGCCAGCTTCTGGTACAACGACAACGGTACCTGTTCTTTGTCTCAACAACAATGAAAAAAAAAATCCACCATATTAACTGAGATAATCTGTTCAGGTCCTCAACTATCCAGACAGTTGGACGCTTGGCTCTCCAAGGCAGAGCTGAGCTATGGACCAGCCAGGGCGATCATTTCACCGTGAGTCTTTATCCTCAACTTGTATGCAGGGTGTATATTATAAACTTTTTTCATTTCAGTCATGCGGGTTATTCATACTGTGGTGCTTGTGCAGCTTTTGCATACCGTCAAATTAGTCCCGCCGTTGTGTGAGTTCATTTATAAATATTGAATTTGTATGGTATTCATCGAGGATTTGTATTTCAGTAAGCGGATTTTCATACTCGGTCCGAGTCATCATGTCCGACTCTCCGGGTGCGCTTTGTCTAAAGCTGGGAAATACGAAACTCCCCTCTACGACCTTCACATAGATAAGCAGAGTACGAAGTGATATTTATTCTAGTTTTATTTATTTTGTTTAATATTTGTTCAATTCTAGTCTATACCGAGTTGAAGGCGACCGGGGAGTTTGAATCTATGAGCATGAAGACTGATGAAGACGAGCATTCCATTGAAATGCAATTACCTTATATTGCCAAAGTTATGGAAGAGTAAGAATTCAATAGTTTATTAAGATTAGAATGTGTAAATAATTGATAATTAATTTTTCAGCTATAAAGACTCATTCACTATCATTCCGATATTAGTCGGTGCTCTTTCCACCGAAACCGAAGCCAAGTAATATTAAAATCGAGTTTATTTTTTTAATTTCCGAGTTGTATGTGTATTTTTTTTATAATTATTAGGTACGGACGGTTGCTCTCACCTTATTTGGCGGATCCTCAGAATCTCTTCATAGTGTCTTCGGACTTCTGTCATTGGGGCCGTCGCTTCCGATACACTTACTACGATAAACAATGCGGTGAAATCCATCAGAGCATTGAGAATCTCGACAAACAGGGTATGGACATCATCGAGACTTTGAATCCTCAGGATTTCAGTGATTATTTGAATAAGTTCGGCAATACAATATGCGGACGGCATCCCATAAGTGTCCTTCTTCAGGCGTGCCAGCCACTCCTCCGTCAGTGCGATATGTCCTTGAAGTTCCTCCAATACGCTCAGTCTTCCCAATGTCTCAATCATCAAGACTCGTCCGTGAGCTACGCGAGCGCTAGCCTCATCGTCAAATAACTGAACTGATTTTTTTTTATTATTTTGTTTAATCCAAATTAGCACGGCTTACTTTATATTAATTACGACTGATCAAAGGCGAAACAGTGCACAAAGACAATAAATAATTTCCGACGATTGATTAACGCTCGATCTCAATGTTTTTTGCAACTTCACTCAATGTACAATTATTATATTGATTAATAATAAATTTTAACTGAATACACAAGCGTTTTGTTTTATAAATATTCAATGCATGAATACATACAATTAAAATCCACGCTGCAATTGGTTAAATTAATAGCTGTTGTATGTTGAATCGATAATAAATTTAAAAAAAGGAGGATATGAACTGCATTATTAGAAGTAAGTATACATATTTTTAATTTAAATCCTAATTATATTCCATGGTTTAAATTAAAACAAAAGCAGAGACGAAAGTTCATCGGTTTTCTTTTAAGCATCGAAGAAATATGGGCGTTAGATAACGTAGAGAAGTTGAAGTAAGTATGTAGTTTATTTCTCAATGGACATTGTTATTTTTTATGAATTCTCTTGTGTATACCAAGTCCGACCTGGCTGACACTTTTAAAATTACAAATATCACAAGGGAAATTCCTGATCCTATTGTCTTTACTCTTTGAAGGCTTCTTCGGAGCGTTCTTCACAGGCCATTTTGCCAAAAGATGTAATAGATTCGATGAATTTACACACTTGCTACAGTTATCGCATTGTTCAATGGCACACTTATTGATATGAATGATAAAATGTTTGCGGAATGAGCTTTCACTGTTTGTTGTGAATTCACATTTGAAGCAAGCGTATGTTGATTGTTTGTTTGATTGCCAGCGCCGGTATGAACTCATCACTTCATCTTCTATTACCTCCTGGCCAACCTTTATGAGAAGTGAGTATTCTTGCGATTGTTCTTGAGATAATTGAGATGATTCAAATAAAAAATCATCGTCCTGGATGTTTGTCGCCATGTCGAGTAATGATTTCAAATTGTTGACGCCAATATTCATAGTTCTAAAATGTTATCATGAATAAACAGATTTGCATATTTAATGATAATATTAATATTACTTACATCTGTAATCTAGTAAATTCGGTCCAATATCCTTCCTGAAAACTTTCAAAGTCAACGAGACTGTCGACTGTCACAAATCAAAATTACCGCTGCGTTGACTTTTTTACTATTTATTTATTAAATATTGGCATTTTTTTGTTTTTAATTCCCAATGGAAACAGTTTAAAATAAATAATTTCCATGCGTAATAATTTGTGCAATCGATTTTAAACAATGTGTATTTTTTTTTGTATATTTCAAAAATTGATATTTATATATGCATTTATTGTAAAAAAAAATATTTAATGTACAGTGTAGTCTTGGTAATGCGATATTTTTTCGAAAACAATTTTTTTCTTGTCTCGAAATCTCGATATCGAAGGCGCCTGGCAGTGCATAAACCCCCTCCCTCACCACGCCATCGCTAATAATATAATATAAAAAAATAAGAAAGTAATTACAACGGATTTTTTTTTAGAAATTCAATATATCAGACAAATAGATACATTTTCTAATAAATAAATTTCATACCACTTGAGTTAAGTTTACTGACATTTCATAATTATTTATATGATAAAAAAATATTTTTGTAATATGTATTGTTTAGTAAATAAATAGCAACGTTTTTGTAGAATGTTTAATCATAATATTGCAATGTGAAATATAAATAAAAATTGTTATGGGTTGTTTTTTTTTTAAGAATTTTATTTACAATAAATAATGTTTGTATGGGAGAATTAATTAGGTTTCCTATTGTTTGTTGTGTGAAGCTTCATGTTTCTTAAGAGCGTCCAGTCTTTTACAAATAAAACCGCAGTGTCCGCAGAGGAATGAACCGTTTGCACTGTGTATCATCATGTGACGTCGGAGATGACCCGACTGAGTGCATTTATAATCGCATTGATCACACGAATATGGTTTTTCATCACTGTGTACATACATGTGTACTTTCAAAGAGCCTAATTGTGAACAGGTGAAATCGCATTTACTACAAAGGTACGGCTTCTCTTTGGTGTGAACCATTGTATGCCTTTTAAGGTGACTTCTCTGCGAACATTTATAATCGCATAGATCGCATACAAACGGTTTCTCATTAGTGTGAGTTAATTTGTGACCTTTTAAATTACTCAATTGATACGTTTTAAAATCGCAAATATCACAGGCGAATTTTTTATCTCCTAAATGTACTAATTTGTGCTGCCGAAGACTGTCTTCCCATGAAGTTCTAAAGCTGCACTCATCACAAGCGTACGGTTTTTCTCCGGTGTGAATTAATATGTGTCGTTTTAAAGATCTCGACGCTGTGCATTTATAATCACATTGATCGCAGGCAAAAGGTTTATCGGCGGCGTGAATCTTTTGATGCCTTTTCAAATAACTCAACTGGCTGCATGTAAAATTGCATTGATCGCACGAATACACCTTCGTGTCATCACAACTCTTCGAATGCGACGCTTGATGTTTTTTTAAATACCTATAAATGGAGCACTTGTAGTCACATTGATCGCACTGAAAGGGTTTCTCCGCTGAATGAATTAAAATATGTGTATTTAAGTGTGTTTTCTGTTTGAATTTATGCCCGCAAATATCACAAGTGAACGGTTTTTCTCCGGTGTGGACGAGCTTGTGTTGTCGGAGACTTTCCCACCAGCTGCTTTTGAAATCACACAAATCGCACTTGAACGGTTTTTCATTTGTGTGGATTAAATTGTGTCTTTTCATCCCCCTCGAATTGGTACATTTATAATCACACTTATCACATTTAAACGGCTTGTCCTCGGCATGTATTAACTTGTGTCGTTTTAAATATACGGGCAGTTTGCACTCAAAGTCACATTGATCACATTGCAGAGGCTTTCCCGGTCGGTGCACTAAAATATGATTTTTCAACGTTTTCAAAGTCTTAAATCTCGAATTACAAACTTTACAAATGTGCGGTTTGAGTATTTTATGTTTTTTATTATGTGCTTTCAATTCAGATCTATCACTTGTTTTAAAATCGGCACACACGCTGCACGAATAAGTCTTTTTCACGAGTTTTGTGATTTGAAGCTCGTCCGATGAGACTCTTTTGAGTATGGAAGAAGTCTGAGAGTCTTTCAATCGGTCTAAATTTATAACACGCTTTTTAAAACACTCATTTTCTGTCCTCATTGGTGTTTTGGAATTGAATGAAGCGAACGAACTAAGTTTGACATTGTCCAGATCATCGAATTCATCATCGGAGTCCATACTTTCAGGATATTTCATACACTTCAGAGACGTCCTGTTGACCTCAAATAAAAAAATTGACAATTTTTATTAAAAAATGCTAACGAGACACTTTATATTTTTCACCCACAGAATGTAAGAACTGTTGCGTGAAATTTATTTTAATTTTTTTCTAAATAATGTATTCAAATTAATATATGAAAATAATTATAGATAGTTAAATAAATTTCAAATTACAGTCAAATCTGGAGAGTAGAAAACAAACAAGCCTTCGCCAGTGACATTTCAAGTCAATGTTGCCATATGTGAAAATACGCTATTATGGTTTGTGTTGAAATAATAATAAGTTGTTTTAGAACAATGATAAATCCAATTAAATTAATTATAATTAAATTAATAAAATATATTATGAACCACTGGAAATGATAAACTTTTTCTAAATTTTCCGTATTTCAAATAATTGTGAAATGCAATACAAATAGACAAGGTTTCTTGGTAAAATAACAATAAACATAGAAAGTCCAGTTCCTTGACATTGAACTTTCATTTTGTTTAGTGAGCAATCGAATATTGAAATAAAATTTAAACAAAATACACTCATGACAAAATCATTTCATTTCACAATATATAATCTCCTAAACACGTATATCTGAGTAAATACATGTATTTTAATACCATTACATAAGAATTTTATTGATTTTGTAGCGCTATCTGGACAGCGCAGATATGTATTTATGCACTTCCAGTTAGCGCGAACAACTAACATCACGTGTACTTCCACGGCCACTCGTGTGACTCGCCTCGGACGGGCAGGATGTTGTCTGTCGCTCCTCCTGTGTATACTTAACCTCCAATAAATACTGGCCAGTCTCTATCATCATCTTTCATTACAATACTCTCACTCCTGCGCTGATACACTGGACCCACAATCATGGGGGCAACTCCTCGTACCCCATAATTTCATTGTTAATGTAAAAAAATATTGTAGCGCTGGATAATATTTCGTAAATATTATTGGCACGTGCAAATGCAGTGTTACATTCTATTTATAGGACAGAGGCCACACCCATGATCTATAAATAGAACAGAGGCCACGCCCACGACCTATTATTGGTACAAACAAATTACTGAAATGAATACTAATAACATTTTATATTTTGTCATATAATTATTTCCGATCCTCTTCACTTGCTCTGTCTTCGTTCGCATTTTTTATATTGTTTAATGTTTTTTGTATGTTTGTTGTAGCGCCGCATAATTTCCAGTGCGGCCCTGTTCTTTCCTTGTCTACGCGGGACAAATGTCGTTTGCGATTGTGTTTTAAACTAAATAAATGTTAAATTGAAGTATTCCTTTTATTTTCTTCATATGTACATTGTGAATGATTTAATAAATCTTTTTAATACCCATTAATATGTTTAATTCATTAGACTTATTTTCAAATATTACCTATATTCATAACAACCGTTATTAATTTGTTTACTATTATGTAAGTTTTTTACATACTAACAAAACGATAAATTTACACATATACTTTTTACTTACTTTATAATTATTTTTATCTAACCGAATGGGAAAATTTTCTTTTAATAATAATGATAATTTACAAAGATCGCCGTTGATAGAGAGATAATCGTAGGCAACAGTGCTGGATTATTTTATAGGAAATTAATTGACCGATAAGGGCCGGATTGGATATTCGACAGGTTTTTTTTTTTTAATAAAATACTGTAGTAGATGGAATGAGCATATTTAGCCTACAACTAAATCTGATTAGCTTGCAGACAAAAAAAACGATAATAAAATACTGAAGAAGGCCAGACATGATTATTGGACTAAATAGGCCCAGTGAAGATTGTATAATACACTTCAACTGAGCATATTAAGTCTACAACCAAATCTGATTAGCTTGCAAACAAAAAACACACAACAATAAAAAAATACTGAAGATGGTCAGACAAGATAACAGGACTAAATAGGCCCAGTGAAGATTATATAATACACTTCAACTGAGCATATTACGCCTACAACCAAATCCGAATACTTTCCCTTTAAATCCCTTCTACGACGAGAAGGACACAGCTTGCAGAATAAAAATCATGCAATCTGACAAAGTTACACCCAGTGATGACCTCAAAAATCACACCACTAGTTGAACTTGGTCAAACAGCAATCAATTCAAGTTGACCACCGCAGCCGGGACTTACATACTAGTAGTGTCCCGTGCTATTTGCGGTGGTTGACTGTGCCGTGGAGGAGTCCCACCCTGGTTTATATACCGGTCAAGGGGGCGGTACTTGACTGGTTGCCTCATTTCTAAAACCCCTTTCTACCTTACGCCATAACGCGATAACGATTACTCAGCAATGCACGCGCAAATGTTGTGTTTATCGAATAGCCGATCCGGCTCTGTATACAATAAAATATGTTTTTTATTTAATTATAGTAAATATCTTGATAAATAATATTATCGATTATCCGATTCGGCCCTGTATTATTCATTTATTCCGTGCACATGACATCTACTATGATGTATGTTTTAAACCAATACGGACATGTATTTTTTTTATTCTATGCTCATTTCGTCTAATACAGTAGTTTATTAAAAAAAATTGTTTGAAAAAGATATTTGTTTGATATCCAATCCGGCCCTGATTTTATACTTGATGCTCATTTTTTACTTCGGCATATGATTCAAATTAATTTAAAAAAATATAATTTTCTTCTTAAAAAAAGATTTGTTCAATACCCAATCCGGCCCTGCATTAATTATTCTATGCCCACTTTTTAAACTGCGATATACTATAAAATTTTAATTAACAATAAATCGTTGTGTGAAATCCAATACGGCCCTGTATTTTTAATTATATGCTCATTCCATCTACTACAGTATTTTATTAAAAAAAAAAAAAAACCTGTCGAATATCCAATCCGGCCCTTATCGGTCAATTAATTTCCTATTAAATAATCCAGCACTGTTGCCTACGATTATCTCTCTATCAACGGCGATCTTTGTAAATTATCATTATTATTAAAAGAAAATTTTCCCATTCGGTTAGATAAAAATAATTATAAAGTAAGTAAAAAGTATATGTGTAAATTTATCGTTTTGTTAGTATGTAAAAAACTTACATAATAGTAAACAAATTAATAACGGTTGTTATGAATATAGGTAATATTTGAAAATAAGTCTAATGAATTAAACATATTAATGGGTATTAAAAAGATTTATTAAATCATTCACAATGTACATATAAAGAAAATAAAAGGAATACTTCAATTTAACATTTATTTAGTTTAAAACACAATCGCAAACGACATTTGTCCCGCGTAGACAAGGAAAGAACAGGGCCGCACTGGAAATTATGCGGCGCTACAACAAACATACAAAAAACATTAAACAATATAAAAAATGCGAACGAAGACAGAGCAAGTGAAGAGGATCGGAAATAATTATATGACAAAATATACCCGGTGAAGATTTTATAATACACTTCAACTGAGCATATTTAGCCTACAACTAAATCTGATTAGCTTGCAGACAAAAAAAACGATAATAAAAATACTGAAGAAGGCCAGACATGATTATTGGACTAAATAGGCCCAGTGAAGATTGTATAATACACTTCAACTGAGCATATTAAGTCTACAACCAAATCTGATTAGCTTGCAAACAAAAAACACACAACAATAAAAAAATACTGAAGATGGTCAGACAAGATAAAAGGACTAAATAGGCCCAGTGAAGATTATATAATACACTTCAACTGAGCATATTACGCCTACAACCAAATCCGAATACTTTCCCTTTAAATCCCTTCTACGACGAGAAGGACACAGCTTGCAGAATAAAAATCATGCAATCTGACAAAGTTACACCCAGTGATGACCTCAAAAATCACACCACTAGTTGAACTTGGTCAAACAGCAATCAATTCAAGTTGACCACCGCAGCCGGGACTTTCATACTAGTAGTGTCCCGTGCTATTTGCGGTGGTTGACTGTGCCGTGGAGGAGTCCCACCCTGGTTTATATACCGGTCAAGGGGGCGGTACTTGACTGGTTGCCTCATTTCTAAAACCCCTTTCTACCTTACGCCATAACGCGATAACGATTACTCAGCAATGCACGCGCAAATGTTGTGTTTATCGAATAGCCGATCCGGCTCTGTATACAATAAAATATGTTTTTTATTTAATTATAGTAAATATCTTGATAAATAATATTATCGATTATCCGATTCGGCCCTGTATTATTCATTTATTCCGTGCACATGACATCTACTATGATGTATGTTTTAAACCAATACGGACATGTATTTTTTTTATTCTATGCTCATTTCGTCTAATACAGTAGTTTATTAAAAAAAATTGTTTGAAAAAGATATTTGTTTGATATCCAATCCGGCCCTGATTTTATACTTGATGCTCATTTTTTACTTCGGCATATGATTCAAATTAATTTAAAAAAATATAATTTTCTTCTTAAAAAAAGATTTGTTCAATACCCAATCCGGCCCTGCATTAATTATTCTATGCCCACTTTTTAAACTGCGATATACTATAAAATTTTAATTAACAATAAATCGTTGTGTGAAATCCAATACGGCCCTGTATTTTTAATTATATGCTCATTCCATCTACTACAGTATTTTATTAAAAAAAAAAAAAAACCTGTCGAATATCCAATCCGGCCCTTATCGGTCAATTAATTTCCTATTAAATAATCCAGCACTGTTGCCTACGATTATCTCTCTATCAACGGCGATCTTTGTAAATTATCATTATTATTAAAAGAAAATTTTCCCATTCAGTTAGATAAAAATAATTATAAAGTAAGTAAAAAGTATATGAGTAAATTTATCGTTTTATTACTATGTAAAAAACTTACATAATAGCAAACAAATTAATAACGGTTGTTATGAATATAGGTAATATTTGAAAATAAGTCTAATGAATTAAACATATTAATGGGTATTAAAAAGATTTATTAAATCATTCACAATGTACATATAAAGAAAATAAAAGGAATACTTCAATTTAACATTTATTTAGTTTAAAACACAATCGCAAACGACATTTGTCCCGCGTAGACAAGGAAAGAACAGGGCCGCACTGGAAATTATGCGGCGCTACAACAAACATACAAAAAACAGTAAACAATATAAAAAATGCGAACGAAGACAGAGCAAGTGAAGAGGATCGGAAATAATTATATGACAAAATATACCCGGTGAAGATTTTATAATACACTTCAACTGAGCATATTTAGCCTACAACTAAATCTGATTAGCTTGCAGACAAAAAAAAACGATAATAAAAATACTGAAGAAGGCCAGACATGATTATTGGACTAAATAGGCCCAGTGAAGATTGTATAATACACTTCAACTGAGCATATTAAGTCTACAACCAAATCTGATTAGCTTGCAAACAAAAAACACACAACAATAAAAAAATACTGAAGATGGTCAGACAAGATAACAGGACTAAATAGGCCCAGTGAAGATTGTATAATACACTTCAACTGAGCATATTAAGTCTACAACCAAATCTGATTAGCTTGCAAACGAAAAACACACAACAATAAAAAAATACTGAAGATGGTCAGACAAGATAACAGGACGAAAAAGGCCCAGTGAAGATTGTATAATACACTTCAACTGAGCATATTACGCCTACAACCAAATCCGAATACTTTCCCTTTAAATCCCTTCTACGACGAGAAGGACACAGCTTGCAGAATAAAAATCATGCAATCTGACAAAGTTACACCCAGTGATGACCTCAAAAATCACACCACTAGTTGAACTTGGTCAAACAGCAATCAATTCAAGTTGACCACCGCAGCCGGGACTTACATACTGGTAGTGTCCCGTGCTATTTGCGGTGGTTGACTGTGCCGTGGAGGAGTCCCACCCTGGTTTAAATACCGGTCAAGGGGGCGGTACTTGACTGGTTGCCTCATTTCTAAAACCCCTTTCTACCTTACGCCATAACGCGATAACGATTACTCAGCAATGCACGCGCAAATGTTGTGTTTATCGAATAGCCGATCCGGCTCTGTATACAATAAAATATGTTTTTTATTTAATTATACTAAATATCTTGATAAATAATATTATCGATTATCGATTCGGCCTGTATTGTTATTCCGTGCACATGACATCTACTATGATGTATGTTTTAAACCAATACGGACATGTATTTTTTTTATTCTGTCTCATTTCGTCTAATACAGTGGTTTATTAAAAAATTGTTTTGAAAAAGATATTTGTTTGATATCCAATCCGGCCCTGATTTTATACTTGATGCTCATTTTTTACTTCGGCATATGATTCAAATTAATTAAAAAATATATAATTTTCTTCTTAAAAAAAGATTTGTTCAATACCCAATCCGGCCCTGCATTAATTATTCTATGCCCACTTTTTAAACTGTGATATACTATTAAATTTAAATAACCAATAAATCGTTGTGTTAAATCCAATACGGCCCTGTATTTTTAATAATATGCTCATTCCATCTACTACAGTATTTTATTAAACAAAAAAAAAAAACCTGTCGAATATCCAATCCGGCCCTTATCGGTCAATTAATTTACTATAAAATAATCCAGCACTGTTGCCTACGATTATCTCTCTATCAACGGCGATCTTTGTAAATTATCATTATTATTAAAAGAAAATTTTCCCATTCAGTTAGATAAAAATAATTATAAAGTAAGTAAAAAGTATATGAGTAAATTTATCGTTTTATTACTATGTAAAAAACTTACATAATAGCAAACAAATTAATAACGGTTGTTATGAATATAGGTAATATTTGAAAATAAGTCTAATGAATTAAACATATTAATGGGTATTAAAAAGATTTATTAAATCATTCACAATGTACATATAAAGAAAATAAAAGGAATACTTCAATTAAACATTCATTTAGTTTAAAACACAATCGCAAACGACATTTGTCCCGCGTAGACAAGGAAAGAACAGGGCCGCACTGGAAATTATGCGGCGCTACAACAAACATACAAAAAACATTAAACAATATAAAAAATGCGAACGAAGACAGAGCAAGTGAAGAGGATCGGAAATAATTATATGACAAAATATAAAATGTTATTAGTATTCATTTCAGTAATTTGTTTGTACCAATAATAGGTCGTGGGCGTGGCCTCTTTTCTATTTATAGATCATTGGTGTGGCCTCTGTCCTATAAATAGAATGTAACACTGCATTTGCACGTGCCAATAATATTTACGAAATATTATCCCGCGCTACAATATTTTTTTACATTAACAATGAAATTATGGGGTACGAGGAGTTGCCCCCATGATTGTGGGTCCAGTGTATCAGCGCAGGAGTGAGAGTATTGTAATGAAAGATGATGATAGAGACTGGCCAGTATTTATTGGAGGTTAAGTATACACAGGAGGAGCGACAGACAACATCCTGCCCGTCCAAGGCGAGTCACACGAGTGGCCGTTGAAGTACACGGGATGCGCTAACTGGAAGTGCATAAATACATATCTGCGCTGTCCAGATAGCGCTACAAAATCAATAAAATTCTTATGTATTACGTAATAAAATACATTTATTTACTCAGATATACGTGTTTAGGGGATTATATATTGTGAAATGAAATGATTTTGTCATGAGTGTATTTTGTTTAAAATTTATTTCAATAATCGATTGTTCACTAAATAAAATGAAAGTTCAATGTCAAGGAACAGGACTTTCTAGGTTTATTGTTATTTTACCAAGAAACCTTGTCTATTTGTATTGCTTTTCACAATTATTTGAAATACGGAAAATTTAGAAAAAGTTTCTCATTTCCAGTGGTTCATAATATATTTTATTATTTTAATTATAATTAATTTAATTGGATTTATCATTGTTCTAAAAAAACTTATTATTATTTCAACACAAACCATAATAGCGTATTTTCACATATGGCAACATTGACTTGAAATGTCACTGGCGAAGGCTTGTTTGTTTTCTACTCTCCAGATTTGACTGTAATTTGAAATTTATTTAACTATCTATAATTATTTTCATATATTAATTTGAATACATCATTTATAAACTTTAAAATAACTTTCACGCAACAGTTCTTACATTCTGTGGGTGAAAAATATAAAGTGTCTCGTTAGCATTTTTTAATAAAAATTGTCAATTTTTTTATTTGAGGTCAACAGGACGTCTCTGAAGTGTATGAAATATCCTGAAAGTATGGACTCCGATGATGAATTCGATGATCTGGACAATGTCAAACTTAGTTCGTTCGCTTCATTCAATTCCAAAACACCAATGAGGACAGAAAATGAGTGTTTTAAAAAGCGTGTTATAAATTTAGACCAATTGAAAGACTATCAGACTTCTTCCATACTCAAAAGAGTCTCATCGGACGAGCTTCAAATCACAAAACTCGTGAAAAAGACTTATTCGTGCAGCGTGTGTGCCGATTTTAAAACAAGTGATAGATCTGAATTGAAAGCACATAATAAAAAACATAAAATACTCAAACCGCACATTTGTAAAGTTTGTAATTCGAGATTTAAGACTTTGAAAACGTTGAAAAATCATATTTTAGTGCACCGACCGGGAAAGCCTCTGCAATGTGATCAATGTGACTTTGAGTGCAAACTGCCCGTATATTTAAAACGACACAAGTTAATACATGCCGAGGACAAGCCGTTTAAATGTGATAAGTGTGATTATAAATGTACCAATTCGAGGGGGATGAAAAGACACAATTTAATCCACACAAATGAAAAACCGTTCAAGTGCGATTTGTGTGATTTCAAAAGCAGCTGGTGGGAAAGTCTCCGACAACACAAGCTCGTCCACACTGGAGAAAAACCGTTCACTTGTGATATTTGCGGGCATAAATTCAAACAGAAAACACACTTAAATACACATATTTTAATTCATTCAGCGGAGAAACCCTTTCAGTGCGATCAATGCGACTACAAGTGCTCCATTTATAGGTATTTAAAAAAACATCAAGCATCGCATTCGAAGAGTTGTGATGACACGAAGGTGTATTCGTGCGATCAATGCAATTTTACATGCAGCCAGTTGAGTTATTTGAAAAGGCATCAAAAGATTCACGCCGCCGATAAACCTTTTGCCTGCGATCAATGTGATTATAAATGCACAGCGTCGAGATCTTTAAAACGACACATATTAATTCACACCGGAGAAAAACCGTACGCTTGTGAAGAGTGCAGCTTTAGAACTTCATGGGAAGACAGTCTTCGGCAGCACAAATTAGTACATTTAGGAGATAAAAAATTCGCCTGTGATATTTGCGATTTTAAAACGTATCAATTGAGTAATTTAAAAGGTCACAAATTAACTCACACTAATGAGAAACCGTTTGTATGCGATCTGTGCGATTATAAATGTTCGCAGAGAAGTCACCTTAAAAGGCATACAATGGTTCACACCAAAGAGAAGCCGTACCTTTGTAGTAAATGCGATTTCACCTGTTCGCAATTAGGCTCTTTGAAAGTACACATGTATGTACACAGTGATGAAAAACCATATTCGTGTGATCAATGCGATTATAAATGCACTCAGTCGGGTCATCTCCGACGTCACATGATGATACACAGTGCAAACGGTTCATTCCTCTGCGGACACTGCGGTTTTATTTGTAAAAGACTGGACGCTCTTAAGAAACATGAAGCTTCACACAACAAACAATAGGAAACCTAATTAATTCTCCCATACAAACATTATTTATTGTAAATAAAATTCTTAAAAAAAAAACAACCCATAACAATTTTTATTTATATTTCACATTGCAATATTATGATTAAACATTCTACAAAAACGTTGCTATTTATTTACTAAACAATACATATTACAAAAATATTTTTTTATCATATAAATAATTATGAAATGTCAGTAAACTTAACTCAAGTGGTATGAAATTTATTTATTAGAAAATGTATCTATTTGTCTGATATATTGAATTTCTAAAAAAAAATCCGTTGTAATTACTTTCTTATTTTTTTATATTATATTATTAGCGATGGCGTGGTGAGGGAGGGGGTTTATGCACTGCCAGGCGCCTTCGATATCGAGATTTCGAGACAAGAAAAAAATTGTTTTCGAAAAAATATCGCATTACCAAGACTACACTGTACATTAAATATTTTTTTTTACAATAAATGCATATATAAATATCAATTTTTGAAATATACAAAAAAAAATACACATTGTTTAAAATCGATTGCACAAATTATTACGCATGGAAATTATTTATTTTAAACTGTTTCCATTGGGAATTAAAAACAAAAAAATGCCAATATTTAATAAATAAATAGTAAAAAAGTCAACGCAGCGGTAATTTTGATTTGTGACAGTCGACAGTCTCGTTGACT